>BNST01000800.1:0-216656 GCA_019650275.1 Xylocarpus granatum | reverse complement strand
AATCAGGAGTGGAAGTATATTGGATTTAAAACCTTATTGAACTGCTATATTCCTTTGCTTTGGTTCTTTTTAACCAGTGTTATCAATCTTTTAAGCTGTCAAAGCATAATTGTTTGTTTTTTTTTCTACTCCTGAAATCTGTTCAATTCAATTTGGCTTCTCATCTTTCACTTATGACCTTTTTTCTACATCATCCCAACATCATAAATTCTGATCTTTGGATCAGGAACACCACGACAAAACCGTGACTTAGGGTACGGCTTGTTCTTGATTTGACGGTAACATCTTGCCGGTCCTAAAAATGGAGCATAATGCATTAATATACGTCCAAATATTCAACCTCAAATTAAAAAAAATCACTTCTTTATAATGAATTTCCACGGAATTTGCTAAGGACCATACAATTTTAAAAGCCCTCAAGGTACAGTCTTTCGAACAAAGCTAGTTAAATCAAAAACACTAATTCCTCGTCTGAATATTGAAGTACAGAAAATAGATTTTTATCATATGAAAAGAACGATTTAAGAAATCGAATATCTAAAAGAAAGAGAGATGAACTCACTTCTTCCCATGGCGAGCGTTCGTCTTCTCTCTTTTCTCTGGTCTGCTCCGCCGGCGAAGTGGTACCCCACAAAAACGTTAAATAGCAGGCAAACCAATGAAATCCAACCTGACAATTTGACTAATAATTTTGCTACACGTGGCGTATGTTGTACGTATGAGCGGTACATAGGATGTACAACCGAAAGCTCAAATTGAAAGCCCATCAGCATGAAGAAATGACCTGCGACGTATCATTCCAGTGTTAAAAAAATAAGTGAGTTGTCGTTTGGTGGTTGAAAGGTTGTGCGACTTCCCGTCTTAATTTTACAAACTCAGTTTGCTTTTTGTTTCTCTAGATTTTGGACAACTTCTCTTCTGTAATTCTTTTAGGGAGTCCCTAAAAATTTACCCTACTTCAAACAACTTACTGATTCTTGTTTTCATTTATCCTACAAATATATACTTTTTTCTTGAGAATTTGACTATTATCCTTGATGCCTAGATGCAATTACAATCCAAAATTGAACCAAATACTGGAACTGCTTAAATATCAAGTAAAAATTGAAATTATAGTTAGGCTTTTCCTGAAAAAGGACGAACAAATATCAAGTATGAATGAATCCTGCTGCCTCTTCAAGTACAAGGCTCAATACGAAAGAGATGAAGTTCCAAATTCACACACAGATTGAAGAGAGTGAGAGAGAATTTCTAAAGCTACCCTTCGGATCCTCAATCCTCTCTCAAAATCTCGAACCACGCCTAAAACCTCACTGGTTTTAAAGTTTCTTTCTTTGTTTGATAGATGGTACTTTGCATTTTGATTTTGGTTGTGGCTTAACATCATATCAAGGCCTCTCCACCCAATTTTCTGACCAGGGTATGTGAGCTTTTCACTAATAAAATAAAAGGAAAACCATGCATATCTTGGGAAATTATAGGAAAAAAATATTATCAGTCATTCTACAAAATCCACGCATTTGGCCATCCAACCATGAAATTTATTGCATCAGAAAAACAAATGTTCAGAAGTCACAATACTTCAAGATCCAATAACAAAACCACCAAATTAAGACTATTGTAGTCCCAACTACACAGAATTGTCCATTACGGCTCACAACTTCAACAAAAGCTGTTGGTAATTCACAGGAACCTAAAGCCTTTATGAGAAAAAAAAATGGAGGCACATCCCCTCAGCATCAATACCTGTGTTCCAACTTCTCCTTCTCCTGGTATTGTTGGACATACCTGCACCAATGGGAGACATGCAGCATATAGATAAATATTGTGACCGGATAAGTCTGCATAATCTCGAGTTATAACATACAAAAGCTTAAAAAAAAGCAGTTCTTATTGGGTAATAGTGATGATACAGAAACAATCTCTCTGTTCTTCCAAGTGCAATGCAATCCAGCTGATGCTAAACTTGACCGATGGTTAATTTTAGAAAGACAATGCCAGACAGATATCTCCATGCCAAACATCTCAGTGCGTAAAATCTGGGCACGAATGGTATGATGACCCATAGAGAATAAGAAACAAGGTAAAATGTGCCACGAAACTAGTACAGCTTATACTTGCTGAGAAATCATGATGCAATAGCTTAGATTATCTATTTACCAAGAGTTTTAAGGCTTCGCTTCAAGTCATGTCTTTCAGTCAACAATATGGTCAGAGGAAAAGTAAACTCCACTCTTCAGATTCTATCATGATTCTTATAAAGTCATGTACATCCAATATCTAGATATTCACTTCAGAATGATTAATCGCAGCTCTAAATCATTCATTCAGAGGCTTAGAAAATTTTCAGATTCCTTTGTGCTTTCACAACTACCAATACCATGATTCTTAGCAAACCACTAACACTTCTATTCGAGATTTTTCACTTCAAGATGATGAATTTCCACTCTATTTCCCTTCAAGAGTCTCACACTTCAACTCTAACTACAATTTGGTCAAACGATTCACATGAAAACTGCTCAGAAAAAATGAAAAAATATTTCAATCACAGAGAAGAAAAAGTTGGCAACAATCGAATAGAATTAAAATCATCAATTATCAGTACAACGGGGAACTAGGGTATGAGAACGTAATAAAGCAACCATTTTTCACATGGTAATTCATAGAAACTGGTAAAACCCTAAATCAAAATTTTAAAATGAAAACTTGTATCCAGAGAAAATTCTACGAACCTAACATATAATCTAACTATCAAGACACAAGGAAAAGAACGTACGTGTAGGTGCCGACGATAGGGCCGAGGAGAAGAGTGGCGCTGATCCAATTCTCGGAGACCTTGTGATGGATCTTACCAGGCAGATCCTTCCATAAACCTGTCATTATCTTCTGCTGAAATGGCGACAGAGCGTACACCACCGCCTTCATTCTCACCGGCTGCTTCCCCATCCCTTTCTCCTCTTTTTCTTTGACTCTACTTCCTTAACGCTGGTTTCTCACGCCTTTTCAGGCTCCTAGCTCGATTTATAACCTTATTGTATACGGCTTTTCCTAACTTCGACGAGAATACGCTAATTCCCGCATCCAAACAAACCTCTTAATTTTCTTAAAAAGAATCCACAATTATCTGCCGTGTATGTGTGAACTGCTAACGTGGCTAAACAATCCAGTGATTACGTGTCCCTCCATTCGTTCCTTTTACTACCAATGAAGATTAACAGTTGCCGGAAGTTGACCCAGAGGACGATGAAAATCTTTCATATTCCTTGCTTGGAAGACAACTATTCCTACCTGTAGTTAACCCTTTTTTTTAATTTTCTTGATTTTGATGATGATCAAGTTTACTCTTTTCATCAAAAAAATTATTATTATTTTTTTCTGGGCTTTGCAGGATTATCGATGAGGACAGTAACAAAGCTGCAGTTGTTGATCCAGTAGAGCCCGATAAGATCGTCGAGTTTACCAGACAACATGGAGCCGAGCTCACCACCGTTCTCACTACCCATCATCACTGGTTCTTTGTTTTTCTATAAATTTTTCCATTTTATTGTTTGAAAGGATTTTATTCTGGAGGAATTGAAGCATAATATATGCATAAATAGGGATCATGCCGGTGGGAATGATCTGTTAAAGAGGAAGGTGGTTGGGATTAAGGTGTATGGTGGTTCACTTGATAATGTAGCGGGCTGCAATTATAAAGTGGAAAATGGTGATAAGTTCTCAGTTGGAGCTAATATCAACATATTGTGTCTTCACACACCTTGGTATGCTTATTTACCTTAATCTTTTACATATTTCAGACTCTTTGTTTCTTGGGATTCATTTGCATCCTTAGATTACTGTAACCCTTTTAATCTCTAACTTGCATTGAGGAAAAATGTTGTTTGCTAGATTCTAAATTTGGCCATCATGCAATCGATATATGAAATCTTGGAAATAATTTACTTGCTATCCTTTCATGTACTCGATCAATCACTTACTAAGGATATCTTACTTTGTTCCACCTCTTTCCTTCTGCATGCTTAATACCAGCCACACCAAAGGTCATATAAGTTATTATGTTACTGGAAAAGAGGGAGAGGACCCAGCAGTTTTCACTGGAGACACGCTGGTAAGATCAGAGAACTCTTGGTACTAAATTAAACAAGTTACACTGCAATCTATCTTAGCCGTGTGAAATATGTTTGCAAGTAGCATAGTAAATAATGATCAACAAGTTGAAAGCCTATTGTAAGATGCGCCTCGTTCGTGGTTACAACATATTATAGTTTATCTTATTGAGAAGCCCAGTGTTTGTGGATGGAACAGATAACAGTTTTTCTTGTGCATTATATATTTGCTTTGGGAATATGTGGCTGTGAGATGGTTTTAAGCCATTTGCATTTTGGACTGTCAAATCTGTCTGTTTACTGGATAATTGTCGTTTGGTCATTGGCGGTTATCCTTGCATTTAATTAAGTTTTGATTCTTTAACTTGTATATATGTTGCCTGAACACTTTTTCAATATGTAGTTTGTTGCTGGTTGCGGAAAATTTTTTGAAGGCTCAGCAGAACAGATGTATCAATCATTGTGCGTGACATTGGGCTCCTTACCCAAGCCAACTCAAGTTTACTGCGGCCATGAGGTCAAATAGTACCAATACTTGTTCTGTGAAGAGCTTTAAGTATTCTCTGTCCTTTTGAAAAATAGAATCTCCAAGTTCATACTACTGTTATTAATTAACCTGTGGTTATATTGGTCTCCAACCTTGTCTTCCCTCTTTGTGTCATTTTTCCGGTGGACTATTATTATGTTACATACTTCTAATTTAACATAAAGTGGTTCACAATGATATAAATGTCAACTTTTTGCAAGAATGTGTTCCGAACAACTAGATTGTTCAGAGTGTGCAAATGTTACTGTTCACAACTTTTAGCAAAATTACAGCATTGGTGAGAATTTACGAGCCAGTTGAGGTGGTTTGAGAGGGAGATTTTGCAATCATTAACCATCAAATAGCCTTAATAACTCAACATGATAACTGGTTTCTAACTGGGAACTGGACTGTATCTGTTGTGCACTGAAATCATCCCGCTAAATATCTATGCTTACCAGCTCTTGTCCACGAGAATGCAATAACACAATATGTTTAAGTTTGAAATAGGAGTGCCTTTACTTGCATATTGTTGAAACTTATTATGTTCCAACTGAGATTGAATTCCAATTTTTATTAAGAAGGAATTAGCATATGTTAGGAGGGCCTTTTTTTTAAAGGTTAATATAACGTTTGAATTTGTATTTCTCCAGTATACAATGAAGAACCTGCAATTTGCTTTGACGGTGGAACCAGGTAATGTGAAAATACAGCAAAAATTGTCATGGGCTCAGAACCAGCGGCAAGCAGGCCTGCCTACCATTCCCTCAACCATTGAGGAAGAGATGGAGACAAACCCTTTCATGAGAGTAGATCTACCAGAGATTCAGGTCTTCTAATGTCCACAAAAGATTACTTTTTTCAGCCTATAGAATAAACAATTTTATTTGTTGGGCATCACAAGTTAGATTAAGATTACTGGTCATGAATACTGTAGCGTGCCATCTTTCTCATATAGACATGTTCCTTTTCTGCAGAATTCGGTTGGTTGCAATGATCCTGTTGAGGCTCTCCGGGAGATAAGGAAGCGAAAGGACAACTGGAGGGGCTGATCGAGGATCTGCCTCAAGCTGTTTTTTTTTCCCCCTTTTATTGTGTGTTTTACTTTGGGGTGGAAATGTTGCCAAATCCGGAAACTTTGGTTTTTTAAGTTGTATCGTGAAAACTTTAACGCTACCCAGGTCTTGCTTGGGCTTAAAAAGGGGCTAACGTTAGTGCTGTGTTCTTGGTGTTTGTCGTACTTTGCAGATAATGTTCTGTTCTAAATGTTTTTGGGCGTGGAAGAAGAAGATAATGGTTTCGTTGACTAGGGCAACTGGCTATTCGATCCGAGAACTTGATATTCAATTACATTTTTAAGTGTTTCCACCGTTATAGCATTGACTATAGCTTGTGTCCCCGGTCCCGATTGTAACAGTACCAGACAATGAATCTGTCATGTTCGGATTTTTTCGAGTTAAAATACTAGTAAATTGTCGACGGCAGGTATGCAATATAAAATGCGGAAAGAGATGATTTGATTGGCCCTCTATGCTTGACAGTAACAAATCACATATTAAATCACTTTAAAAAAACAAAAAGAAAAGAAGCAGAAACTAGAGTAAGAATATAAAAGAATACCCAGACAGCTACTTTTCCTGCTGTTGCGCGGAAGGTAAGAATTTGGTTTTTCTGCCTTATTAATTTGTATTTGAAGTTGTAAACAGAGATAAGACACGCACGGTATCCTTTTCGTCCAGTTTGCAGTGCGGATGGAAAGAAACAGATTAATGATCGAGTCAAAAATGGATCATTCTCATCTTCTTCACATGTACTATTTGATTCATTCTTCATCATAAGCTTTATCAAAATCAAATAAATAACGCATTACTGCTTCTCTTGCTGGGTCAGTTGACCTTTCGTCTCTCAGTTTTCTTTCTCAGTACAAGAGATGAGAATCTTTCCAACCTGTTAAAAGATTGTTTTCTCTCTTCTAAATTTTCCCATCTGTCTCCATTGTTGTTTCAAAATGAATATGTCGCCGGAAACAACTTCCGATCGTTCTTCTTCCGATGGCGACAGTAACAGTAGTGCTAGAAATGATTCAAGAAGCTATGTGGTTCGTTTACCAGCTGCACTTAACTTGTTTCGTTCACTGCTTTCTATTTTGTTGGAGTATTCCCGTGTGATTCCTACCACTGCCACGCAAGTATCTGAACAGACGTTGTCGGTCAACGCTGATACTGAAGGTCATATTCAAACCCGTTTACCCAATCCCATTGACAACCTTAGCTCTGTGCGTTCTGGGGAAGTTTCCATTCAGATACTTAGACAAGAGAATGTTGAAACCACAGGGGAAGTTTTGGATAACGAGGCAAATGCAATTGAGGCAGGGGAAAATGTTCCGTTGGTGGCTCCTTCTTCAGTGGAAGGTAATTCTAGTAGGGATTCTTCTTACCAGAGTTACGACATTCGGCAATTTGCCCTGTGGGTGGAACAAGTTCTCCCGTTTTCACTACTATTTTTGGTTGTGTTCATCCGTCAGCATTTGCAAGGTACTTATTCCTGACTCTTCATGTCTTGAATGTTACTCTTGGTGTTATTGTGGAATCAATTTTCAAGAGCTATTCTTCCAAGTCAAGAAAAATTATTTTGTAAGTTGAGAGGAATGAACTTTACACATTTTGATGTTATTACTTGGGCATTTCCTTGCCAGAATAATCCTGGAGTGTTAGGCTTTTGAATGCTGGATGGGGAAGCTGTCAAATTTATATTAGATTACTCTGTGGAAGAAGCTTTTTTATTGAATGGAAAATTGTTGTCTTTACTTATGTTTGCTTCTTGTTCTTATTTAGTTTGTTACTTTGGCTTCTCTACTAGAGAAAATTTAGAGAAACACACTCAGAGGCCTTGGTTATGGAGAGTAAGGCTGAAAGGCTCCTCCAGGATCAAGGTATACATCAGCTGTTTTAGGATTTTTGACTAATGAGCATCTACCTGATCCTGGTAGATTTCTCATAGAATTAGCAATGTGATGGACTAATCTAAGGTCTAGATGACGTTGATTTATTACAAATCTTGCTTAGACAACTTGAAAGTTAGTTGATGGTCTAGGGAGTTTCAATTAGAGAACAATTTCCATTTGTGCCATTTTACATTCCATGCTGTTGTTATGTTACTCCTCTAGGTGTGTGTGCTAGTTATTGTCTTTGCAAGCAATGAGCAAATAAGAAGGGGGTGATCTTGTGCTTTACCTTAATGCGATACAATCCTTTATCACCTGAAACACCTTACGAAAGTTTTTAGCGTTATTTTGGCAACTTAATGGAAGTTTTCATCGCATTATTTTTATCCATGTCTTGTTGCTATGTCTAGTTTCTATTTAGGTTTAACTGTCTTGAAAAAAAAATCTCAGTGAAAATATTTTTATCGCAGGTTTCTTTGTTACTGTTTGGATTACAGCTGTAATTTTTAAGTCCAATGACATTCTTCAAAAGCAGACTGCACTCAAGGTACCAATTTTCAGAGTTCCTTACTTTAATTCAAACTCCTTCCTTCTTTTCTTTTCCCCATAACGAAGAAAAGGAAAACTTAGCCTTATTCCTTGTTGCTTTATGCAGGGAGAGAGGAAAAACTCTATTCTCGTTATGATCTTTATAGGTTTTATGTTACATGTGATTGGTATCTACTGGTGGTTTTGGAGCGACGATCTTTTATATCCATTGATCATGATTCCTTCAAGTACAATACCACCTTTCTGGCATGCTGTATTCATCATCTTAGTGAATGGTATGGATTTGAGTGTTTATTTTGCCATTGATTACAATGGTTGCTGTGCTATAACAGATATATGGTCGACATTTGGGATATCCTATAACCTGAATTTTAACTCTCACAGCACGTATGTGCCATTGATGAAGCTTCCTATGAGAATTAAGTATTCTTTTTAAGCTCCCAATTATTTATGGTGTTTTCCAAAGTAATCCGGTGGCATCTGTTTTATCAATTTCAGTTATTGTGTGGTCATAAGTTGTTTCATTACACTTATCTGGACAAAAGTTATTAATGCGTGGTTGAGCAATATTTGTGAAGTTATAGATAAGAACATGTCTCTTCATTCTTATTTGGTTTGTTCAATTGGTCTCTCATATTGGTCATAATGTCTTATATGCCTTAATATTATTACTTATTTATTGAATGTGCTGGTGTGTTCGGGCAATTGCTACAATTTTAGATTCAATGGTGAGGCAGGCAGCAATGGCTATTAAGTGTCTACTGCTAATCTATTATAAGAATAGCAGAGGCCAAAATTTCCGTCGGCAGGTACAATGATTCCATGCATCACAAAATCACTTCCCACATATAGAACTGCAATATTGCTTTCACATTCTCAGAATCTCTGACAGTTGGCATCTGGTTTTGAAGGGTCAAATACTCACTCTAGTTGAGTACGCACTGCTGTTTTACCGTGCCTTGTTGCCAACGCCTGTCTGGTGCCGATTTTTCTTGAACAAAGATTACGGGATCCTCTTTTCATTGCTGACTACAGGGCTTTATTTAACTTTCAAGCTCACAACTGTTGTCAAGAAGGTAGAATTTTCATCCATCATGTTTTCGATTTTCCACTTTTTGCTATTGGTTTCTCTTGAATTGGAAGATATACTTCATTGGGTTTAATTTTGTTTAATTTGTTATTCCTGACAAATTGGACTTGCTCCCCAGGTTCAATGCCTTGTTGCTGCTGTAAGGGCATTATCACAAAAAGAAGTTCACTATGGATCTTATGCTACAGCAGAACAGGTACAAAGTTTTTTTTTGAAAAGCATAGTGAATTATCTTTTCATTTGATTTCTCTACCATTCCTGGCCCTAATCAAAGGACCTGCCACAATCATTATTTTATTTTATAAAGCTTTTTTGCCCATATATGTACAGATGTACATTTTTTGGTTCCATAAATCTAGCTGTGTATATGATATGAATCTGATGTTTACTCCAGACAAAGCTATATGTACATACTGAGTTCTATGTAATCCGGTGCAGGTAAATGCGGCTGGGGACCTCTGTGCTATCTGCCAGGAAAAGATGCACGCTCCAATCCTGTTGTGTTGTAAACACATCTTCTGTCAGGATTGTGTTTCTGAATGGTGAGTTGATGGTTTCATGTTTCTCAATTAACATTTAGACTGTTATATTGTTGAATTTGAAAGATGATAATGTTGTTTGATGTGCGTGCTTTCTCTGAAACGTGATTTATTAACGATTTATTACTTCTGACCTTTGGCCTCAGGCTTAAAATGTTTCTATGGTTCAACTGTTTAGAACGAATTGCTGTGAGATTCCCTCCTTGACAATTCAATGCCTATTTTTCAGGTTAGAGAGAGAAAGAACTTGCCCCCTGTGCAGGGCTTTGGTTAAACATGCAGATTTGCAATCATTCGGGGACGGATCAACAAGTTTGCTCTTCCAGTTGTTCTAAAATCATGTTTTCACTTCGTAGCTTTGCAAAGAAAAGTTTCATCTCATATCTTAGGCAAATAGTTGATGTATATTAATTGAAGTGTAATTCTTGGATTGACCAGAAAGTCAGGTGAAAAAAATGTATCACCATAATCTGGATCATAATTAGTAATGAAATTCATTTGTTGTAGCCCTGAGGTGTAGTTCACCTATGGCTTTCTGGAGTTTGAGGAATATTAAACAAAAGAGAAAATTCTGATCCTTATTACATTCATACATTTTAAGCATTCTAATGAAGGAAAAAGCTTGTGGTCTTTTGTAACTTGATTTCTCGATGTAAGAAGAAGCATGTGGCCTTGTACGGGTAATTGCTGACAATGATTTTATAGCATTTTATGCTGTTTCTGGCTCTCTTTCTCTCTCATACACGCGCAGTTGGAAATTGGGCTGATACATTTTCTTTTGTAAGAGGTGCTGATCAGAATAAATAAATTATTGAGGTCTGATGGGTTGGACTGACATACAGAAATGGTGTAAACAGTGAGCTCCCGCGGACTTTATACAATGGACTGACTCTGCAAGAGCAGTTATCTGTCTGAATGAAGCCTGTATCTGCTTATGACTCCCAAACTTGCTAGTTATTACGCCGTATACGATTCAAGCAAGCCCTCTGAAAACTAGAACAACGGGGCCATTTCTTTTATTAATGGCGACTCTTACTAGTATGCAAAGTGTTCCCAAAAGTATTATAACATCAATTATTTATCAGGATAAAAAATGACACTGTCTGGTGGGCCAATCAATTTCAAAAACAAGAGTCAGAAAAACATTAATTACTGACAGTGCCCACCAAATGTCACCTTTGTACAGTTCTTGACAGCAAAGTTTGGCCCATAGCTATGTTAACTCTTACTTTGCAGTAATGGGTTTTTTAGCCCTTATTAATTTGCATTTTCAGGTCATGTTATGGAATACCCTTAGTTCGCCATCTCGATCGGACTATCTTTTCATGTTAGTGGTTTGCCAACATTTATAGTTGGATGATTCAGTCACCCACAAAATAACAAGACAAAAGAGCAATTATTTCTCCCTTCGAAAAGAGTTAGCAAGCCAATAATATATCACAAGTCTATACCCTGAGTTAATATTCTACCCTATCACCAAACTAAAATAACTGGCATCTCATCAGCACAGCAGCTTGTTAGCTAAGTTAGCTCTCTCTGCTGTAGTTTCCACTCTCCAACCAGGGTTAGGATTGCTTATTGACCTTAGCATGATTGCAAAATCTGTGATCCCAATTGCAAGATATTTGCACAGGTTAATTTGATATATGACTTTGCAAAAGTTGTTTCACACACAACTGTGATTAATGATGATGGCAAGTAAGACTGATTGTACATCAAAAGAGTGGTCTCCACAACAGCACCGATCTCTAGAATGTTTATGAATGATACAGAAGCTGAGATGAGTACAGGATAAAAGCACTTATTACCATTTGAAATTCTCTGGCTTTCTCAGAGCTTTATAGATAAATGGGCAGTCTTAAAAGCTATGACAGCTTACACATAAACGATGCAGAAGCTTTTCTTTTTTACACACTAGCTTTAACTGTTTTCCACCCACTTCATCAATCTTGTATTACCTCTTATCCTTCAAATTTTCTGCAATTGCCAAATTTGTTGATGATGCAACTATTTACCCACTAAACTGAAAATGGAATGCACCTAATTTCTGCTGATAATGTATGATGAAAATAGCAACTGGTTCCCAAAAGCATTATCCTTGGGTACTTGTTGCTCAACCAAAAATAGTTGGACATGATTTGGAGCAAATTACTATGTACTCCACTACTGTAGCCTTAGCTAACAATAATTAAAGTATGGAAGTCACAACTTGCAATTTTCCACTAACAACAGGATTAATTATATACTTAGAAATCACCTGAAATACATTAGAATATTCAACAAAATCAAAAAGACTACAAACTCGTGAGACGTTTGGTTTATATTATAATCTACGAGGTGGGTTGACTGCCTAAAGTTCCATAATGAACTGGTTTATATATTGAAAGAAGTTGATTAAAGAAGATATAGATCAAACAGAAAGGAATTGTATTTTTCTCAAAGGTCATTCTTGCACCTCTCCATTTTCTATTATTTAATAAATGGTTTTTTTTACCAAAAGGGTCATGGTCTAGCTACACTTGAAATGGACAGGCAGTGTGTATGTACCACTGGTGTATGTGATGTCAGATGTGTGAATTATATTCATGTGAACTTATGGTATTTATTGCACTAAGTGAAACAACTTGTTGCAGGTTCCTAATCTGCTCACTTATTCACTTTTGTGTATTATTACATAGAGAGAGAGAGAGAGAGAGAGAGAGAGAGCGAGAGAGTAGCTCTCTCTTGCACTCTCAATCACTCCCTCACATTTTCTTCTTAAATTAGCATCGTCCAATCTCTGAAGTCAGAGAAATCAATCTTCTCTTTTAGCTCTCTCTTTCTCTTTCTCTTGGATTTGTTAAGATCTAGAGTCGCTTTCTTGTCTCTGAATCTCATGACGACAATGACCCATCAACTTTGTCTGCCTTCCCATATGAAATCAAACTAATTCTCTTCCTTATTTTCTGCAACTTCCCCTTTTCTTCTTTGTTACTTTCTTCCCATATACAAAGGGCTTTCTCTCAACCTTCTCTCACATTTATTTGGGCTCTTGATGTCCATTAGATATAGCTAACACCCAAGTGTTAGGGTTTTAAACTACTTCCATTTCTTGAGATTTAGGGTTTCAGATGCGCTGACACCCTCAAACTATTAGCAGTTAAGTTGATTCATATATACTTTTTTGTGCATAATTAGATCGCATTATATATGCTCTATAATTTATGTGCAGTTCAATATAAAGCAAAGAAACAAAGGTGTTTCCAGCATTTACTAGTCAAGGTTACTGTAAGGGAACTTATTGTTTCTTGGTAGGCTTATGTGTTTGACTTTTTTCTTCAATAGTTTCTTCTTTTGATTCAGAGAATGAGAAAATGAGGATTAAGGTTACATACGGTTCTAAGTTTGTATTCTTTTACTGTGCGAGGATGTTTGATTGCAGATAGTAGTTAATCAATTTGAAGAATTCTCGGTTTCTGTATATTTCTTCCGAGCTTCATATGTAAGGTCAATCAAAATGAAAATCCCAGAAGTACTATCTATTTTTTGTTTGGTAGATGAGTGCTTTGATTTTGTTCATATCTTCTCTTGTTATTTTAGAGTTTGGTCCCATATACAGCTTTTGAATGAGCTTTTATTTTCCTTTTTGATAGGTCAAGTACATAGTTATGGTCCAATTCCATGTCTTAGCTCATTTGAGGAACGATCAGAAGCTTTTATTGATTATTGGTATCTTGCTAGGACTGGAATCTTACAATTGAAGCTGCGGTCAGAAGATTAACTAGCTTTAGATTTCTGAATTTAAACTCCATTTTGTCGGGCATCTTCATGCTACGCTGAAAACTCTTTGGTCTTGATCGATTTAGTTGTACAAAATTAGCTCATATAGAAAAGTAGATTCTCATTCTCTCTTGATCTGTGACGAAATCTGAGGCCGAAATGTCTTTAATTTGCATATGTATAGTATAAATGTTGTTGTATTTGTTTGTGCTACTGGTTGGAAGTAATAGTATGAAAGTTTTTTTGCATGAAGAAATGGCGTGAGAGAGCTTCCTTCAGCCCACTCATGGATGAGATAAAGGGGGTTGAACTAGCTGCCGACTCATTCATTCAAGCACTCAGTAGCAAATTGGGATTATTGTTGTTTTGCTATTGTGATTGTGTGAATGATGCGGGAGATATTTTTGCACCCTCTTCTTCTGTGCTTGGACTGAAGGGAGCTCCTTCTTTCTATTACCTTCATTTCACTACACTGGTTGTTTATATATACTTATTGCTTCTCTTCATGTCCCTGTTATATGTACTGCTCAAAGTGTTTCGTTCTGAACTTAGCTCTCTGGTAAGGAGACATCTTGGACTCGAAATTATATCTCAACTTCTCATAATCTGTAATTAAATATTGCTCGTCTTTTGTTTATGTGTGTGTGGTATATTTGGTACTAATTACTCTCTGCCATTTACGACAGCACTTTTTTGCTTTACAGGGAAAATCAAAATGCCGATGGAGCATCGAAGCATATCAGGGCATACAGGAGGAGGATATCCATTAATTGAATCAGAGAGAAATTCAAGTTTCTACTTTGTTTGCAGACATGAAAGTAACTTTGCCTTGGACTCGTCCAACCCTTTGGTTTTCTCCACTACATGTACACTACTACTTTGCTTTGCTTATTGTATCTTCTGATCGGCTACGGTACTTTTGTGTAGCTGTGTCATATGATATCTTCTATACATTGATTGATACACGAAAAACCATAGAATTTTTACTTTGGTACAAAGTTAATAGCTAGCTAGGGTTTTACAAACTTGCGACAGTGTGTGTGCTTGCTGGTCGGGGATATGTGATCGGTCGGTCAACTGCAAATGCAAAACCACTTTCCACGATTCTTATTATTTTATCTGCAGAATGCTGCAGAGATATCATGCATTGTTATCTGAAAAGTTGGGGAAACTAGAATTGTGTCTACTGACATCAAGTACCGGAGAAAACCATAAAATATATATCTATCTGCATTTCAAGTAAAAAACTAGAAACCCTCTTGAATTCGTAGCCTTTTCTTTCAGTAGTCATCCGAGACAGAAAGTACCCTCCAATCCACTCTTCTTTTTACCGGGGAGCCGGCGGTAGGCAAGAGTATATTGCAAATTTCGAGCAGATATTTGGGGGGGTGGGGGTGCGATGAACATGTTTGCCAAATATGGACGAGGGTATCTCGTAAATTGAATTCCTGTTTTGGTAATCAACACGAGTTTTGGAATGCTGCAACATTGTTCATCTTGGTCTTCATCTTCATCTGCGAGCTTGCATTGGTTCCCAGCTTTTCTATGCCCTAGTAATAGATTCTCTTATCATTGTATGCTTTGTTTGGAGTTTCCCTGAGTTGGTTTTGGTCCCCCACTCAAAACAACTTTCACTCTCTTGATTCCACACTTGCCGCCAAATTTATGCAAGTTGTGTAGATACGACTGTCGGCAATTCTTAATTCTTATCCTCGATATCCCAACTACAAGTCGTACATCCTATTCAAAAATAAAACAAATCCAACACACGCATGTTATTTTTTTTTATATGTAATCTGGTTAGCACATGCATGCATGTACATGGAGTACTGGCATGAATCCGACGGTGGACATTAAGGATGAGGGCAATTACTAATTAATATATGAATTTAATTTTTATTTTTATTTTATCGAGTTAAAATTTTAAGTTTTTAATATAATTATTAAAAAAATTAGGCTTGTATTAATTTTAAAATACGAAAATGATATAATAATTTAAATTATTGCTTGTAATTTAATTATTTAATTGTTTCGGGTCAAAAGTTAATTAATAATTAATAATTTATTTAATAAATTTAAATTGACCGACCATATGCTATAGCGTATGCAAGGCCACCACGTGTAATCACGTTATTGGAACACGAAGACAAAAGTTCACGAATCGTTCAGCATTAAAATTACCAAAAGCCCAAAAAAACAAATTAAAAATTGAAACTTTTTTGTAGTTAACTTCTGCGTCTCGGTTGGACGATTTCGTCTTTCGTTTATCTCAGATCTCTCCCTATCCTCATTTTCCACTCTCTGGGCAGTGAAGAGAAGGCGAAGTTTGATGATTAATCAGATTTGAACGAGGTTAGGGTTCAGTTCGATGAAATCCCATCTCTTTTAAGGTTTACAGCTTTTGACTTCGAAAATATTCCTATTTTACAGTAGTTGATTCTATATGCTGTGAGATACGTTGAATTGGATTTTTTTACTTCAATTTGATTCCTTTCTCGTGATATTTTGTTGACAATAATTGGAAATTATTTTTTCATCGGCAAAATCTGTTGAATTACTTCATTTGTCTGGCATTGCTTTGTATGTATATGTGTATGTGTGTATCAATTCAGTAGTGTTTTTTGGGTTAAAGATGGAATCTTTATGTGGGACTTTTTTTCAACTGCGGTTTCATAATGTTATCAGATATTTCTAGTTCGCATCCTATGGTTTCCTATGGACTTCAACTGTTTCTTCATCTCGAGGAATTCCTCCACCTGCAAGGCTTGGTCCCTTTGATTCCCCTAACGCCGGGGCTTCTGCCGGATTTCAACGATAGTGATGAAATTGAATTAATCTCCGTGTCTTGGAATCAAGAATATGGTTGCTTTGCTGCTGGAACGAGTTGTGGCTTTCATATTTATGACTGTGAGCCTTTTAAGGAAACATTTTGACTTGAATGGAAGAGTGGGGGGTTTAAATTTGTTGAGATGCTGTTTCGGTGCAATATACTGGCACTAGTTGGTGCTCGAGATAATTCTCAGTATCCCTCCCAACAAAGTTTTCATATGGAATGATCATCAGAGCCGGTGCATTGGTGAATTTGTAGTTAGGTCCGATGTTCGTGCTGTGAAATTGAGTTGGGATCACATTGTTGTTGTTCTTGAGCATGTGATGTGTATACAGTTTTGTAGATCACAAGCTTCTTCGTCAGATTGAGACTCTGGCAAACCCAAGGGGACTTTGTTGTCTTTCTCATCATTTGAGTACATCTGTGTGGGCTTGACCGGGTCTCCAAAGAGGACAGGTTTGAATTGAGCACTTTGGGCTCAATATGATAAAGCTAATTGATGCTCATGATTCTCAAATCGCATACTTCATATTGACATTGGAAGGCCTTCTTCTTGCAACTGCCAGTACAAGGGGGAACCTTGATAAGAATTTTCAATGCAGTGGATAGTACTTGCTTACAAGAGGTAGACTAAAGGGTCATCAATTATCATTGTTATCATTGATACCTGTTATTTGAAGCATATCCTGGTGCTTTTGTTTACTTAATATTATTCAATACTAATCATTTTATATTAAATATCATGTTTACAATGAGTAAATGGTAGAGTATATCCATAAGCTTGTTATTCTTGCATGGAAGTTGAGTTTATTGCCAGATCAATAGTTGAAATTAAGAAAGGTTTATTTTATAAGGACTAAAGTCTTTGAGAACGTGCTATAATATAGAATTACGATGAGAACTTAAAGTTTCATTATTCATGCTATCTAAATTGTTTGTGGAGCTGATTTAACATTTTGAACCCTTAAATTATATAAATTGAAAGTAACTGCTTCCTTGTAGGTTTGAAGAGTTTTGACAGAGCAGAGATTGACAGTATTGCTCTCTCTTCGAGAACGTAGAATGGTTAGCTGTGTTGAGTGACCAAGACACTGTTCATATATTCAACCCCAGAGTTTGAGTGGTTAGTGAGGACTCTTCCTCTTGTTCTACTCTTGCTCTGAGTGCAGCACTTCTTAACCAGAATTCCTTTTCTTCATCATCTTCTGTTGATAGTCTTATTTCTCCAAGCACTGGGGCCAATCCCAGTTCATCATTGTCTTTTATGAGAGGTAATTGAGGTTTGTCCATAACTCGTTAAGGAACTCGATTTTTAAATTCCCACCTTTGTTCTTTTCGTGTTCTTTTTCTTTGAATCATGAATATGCTGGAAATACTGAGAGAGCAGGAATCTGCATAGATAATTTGCGACTAGGTATGAAGTTGGAACTTCATTCTCTCTTATTCCCTGCTTAAAAATGCAAAGAAATAGAAAGTCTGATTCATGTATTCTGAAGATCGAATAACTTCAGAATTTCCCGAAACTTGATAGAAGGATTTAACAAAAGATAACTTGTTTTACCAAATTCTGGTGTTTGTTTCCCTAGCTTCTCATAATTCTGGCATCTTTCTGCCAGGAGTTCTCCCAAAGTATTTTAGCTCAGAGTGGTCATGTTTTCAGTTTCACCTAACGGAAGTCACTCAATTCCTTGCAGCATTTGGATCTCAGAATACTGATGTCCTTGTTGGCATGGATGGAAGTTACGTGATTGTCCTCACTTCTTTCAATCGTTGCTGCAATTGCAGTGCACACATTTTTGTCAAGCTTGGATGTTTTCCATCATCTATTTCCTACGTCCTTTCCTGCATTTTCAGCTTCTACAGATGCAGTTTCGATCTGGGGTGCACGGAGGGGAGATGTTGCAGCAGGAATATGTTCGCTTTCTCAAGACTGACATCTGGCCCAAATAGGATAATTCTGTTGACTGGAGCCAATGTATATTCTTGTTCTCTGTAAACGAAAGTATGAATCCAAAATATCTTCAGTGTAAAAATACTGATATCTTGTAATAAAAGGAAAAAAAATTGTTGCTGGTTTCTGTATATCCTGTAAAATGACATGCAGCAAAATGTTGGTGGAAGATATTCTCTTGATCAAATACTGTTACATGTCACACCGTACATTCTAACAATAGAACATTGAAGTGCTTGTCACCTTTCACAATTCTCAGGAAATGCTATAACTACATTTCCTGATCTATTCTGTCATAATAGTGACATTTCGTGAGGGCTTGCTTTGGTTTGAACAATAAATTTCAATTGTCGAAAGGCACATAGCTGCATAGTCTAGGATTTTAGGCAAGCTTTTGGATGCTATCTTATTTAGGCGGTTTAAATTTTGCATTATTATGAAATCATTATGCAAACTTAGAAATGATGCCATCCTAATGCTACAAAACCAGTATACAAATTCCAATTTTCATTTCCAAAAGTTACACAACGAAGAGAAGGGTTAAAGCAATTCCTGCAAATGGTTTTCTGGTTTCTGTTATTCGACATTCAATGATCACGAGCATTCTATTCACTACACCCTGATTTGCCATGGACTAGCATTCTTGTTACTTCAAACGAGTCACAGATTTGATATTTGATAAGAGCCACAACATGTGACATGTAGTGGTTATTGCTGGTGGGAACTGAAAGACGACAATCGAGAACTGAGGAACATTCTCCGTTGCATCCCACCCGAGTAGTGAGCAAATTAAAGCTTCGGCCTTAGACTTTTCTTGTCATCAAAAACAATCATCACCTTTCCGGTTGCCTTCCGGTCTTTAATAGCAGAGAAGGCAAGGTTGGCCTGTCAAGGACAAGCAATTAAGTAAGATCGATCTCCTATTATCTAATTAAAACCCATAGCAACAATTGCACACCACATAACTATGTTTTGAATCCATCTACCAATAGATTGGCCAAAAAAGAATGTGATTAACCCAAAACAAGAAACTTGAAACTTCTTTTTGTACAAAGCAGCTTACCAGAAACTTTGTCCAGACTGACCAACATAAGACTCAATCACCAATAAATTAAAACATAAAGCAGGAGGTCAAACTCAAAGATGATGTCCTTCCTCACAACAGCAAAGAAGGAAAGAAAGCTTAACTATAACCTAAGTACCTCAAGTTCGGGTTGTGTTGCCCAAATCCTGCTTCAACCTTGGTCTAAACAGGATATGAGCTGAACACTTACTGTACATCTACGGCCTTACCAGCCAACTTAACCCCTATCCAACAACTGAAGCTTTACTAACATTAAAATGTACAGTAAAAAAAATTTAAATGAGCATTAAGGAACCTCTTACCTCTGACAAACTGTAAGCATGAGAGATGTGGATAGTAAACAAGCCCTTCACTACCCATGAGAGTAACTCCCTAATGGAATCTTCAACTACACGAGGACTATGTTTCTGATAGCTACCCCAGTAAAATCCATGTATTGTCCAGTTCTGCATAAGAGCACACACTTGCATATTATGCAACTCGTAAGAATCTAGCAACAAAGTATATGCTGCATAACCATTGTTATACCAGTTCTATCATTCAGTCAAAAGTTGAGAAAATCCACATTTTGATGTCAAAAACAATGATTCAGATTATTATTATGAACAATTTGCCCATAATATGGATTCTCAATTGTAAATAATGCAATATAATAATTTCTTTTTTTTCCTCTTCCCATTGCAGGATTTTGATTACAAATAAAAAGCTTTCAGGTAATACATGCTATTATAGGGCCAATAATTGCTACATAGCAAGAAAACCAATGATTATGAAGCAATGGGATAAAAGAAGAACATAGCATGGCATAGCATGGAGTGGAATTTGAAAGAATGAGTAGGAATCAATTACCTTAACTAGAGCAATATTAGCAGGGATGACCGGAACCTCACCACTTGCAAAGCCAATGACCAAAATTTGAGCACTCCAGTTCAAAAGCTTCATAGATTCTTTAGTAAGCTTGCCTCCGACAGGATCATATAGCACATCAACCCCTTTGAGTTTCCTTGCCTTTAGGAATTCCTTGACACTCGCAATGATATTTTGATGGCCCACATCTACCACATGATCAACACCCAATGATTTCAAAAGTTTCACCTTTTCAGCTCCTCTGATGCACAAAATACAACACAAAGCTTAAAGATGATTACAAACTAGAAGGATATAAACAAAAGAACTTATTTTCTTTAAGGAGCGGAAGATTCAGGAAAGAAGTAGGGTCTTTTCTCAGAATGGCCCAAAGTTGAGCCCATCCATAATAATAGCTCGACTTAAATTTTCTTTTTATTTTTTATAATCTTGGCAAAGATATAATTTTGGATGAAAATACTTCTAAACTAATATTTGTGTTTTACTCCAAACACTCGCTACCAAGCAAATAAAATCAAGACCAGAATCAGGATTGTCAACCTATTTCATCCTGAACTCTGCAATTTGAGCATGTTTGAATGATTTGCAAGTGTAAACTTTCGCAAAAAATATGGTAAATAGTAATTTCATTGAGGAATTCCATGTGTCAATTAGAATATCTCAAAGAAAATCATTGAAGAAATACAGTTTACTACTGAAATTCTTTAATGAATTTCGTCCAGATTCCAGTTAACTTTGATATTCTGCTTTCTTTTTTCTTTCTTTCTCATTTTATTTCAACAAACCACCAGATATATTAGTTCATGCATTTTCCTCCAAACTCCACATCTGTATCTAAAATTACAAGAAAATTTTAAGTTAGGCTGTAATTATAAATCAGCCTCAATTTTAAACCAAACGAAGTACCTGGCAGCGGCAATGACAGTGGCTCCAACAATCTTGCCAATTTGAACAGCAGCAAGGCCAACACCGCCAGCAGCGCCAAGAACAAGCAAGACCTGCATACACATCCGACATTACCCATAATATAGCATCTTACACAATAAGTGGAAAAACAAAGGTGGGTATCATTTTCATATTCACAGCAATAATGATACCTGATTAGAGGACAACTGAGCCCGATGAACAAGGGCAAAATGTGAGGTTCCGCATGCAATGGGAAGCGCAGCGGCAGCTACCAAATCGCAGCCCTTTGGCACCGGAATCCTTTAATGAAACATAATTATATTCTATGATGAATTTGAAAAACATTCTAATTTCAATTCAGATTATTCCAAGAAAAAAGAAAAGAAAAGAAAAGGAGCAGTGTATGTGTACTACTGACAATTCGGACTGATCAGCGACGATGAATTGGGCAAATGAGCCAAGGGTGGCAGACGCACAGACAGGGTCTCCCACTTTAAGATCGGAGACATTGGAACCCACCGCATCCACGATTCCTGAATAATCGGAACCAGGGATGAAAGGCAACAGAGGTTTCTCCTGATATTTGCCCAGTATCTGTAAGTAATTCAGGTAATTCAAGCTTGTAGCTTTGACTTTCACTCTAACAGCTGTTGGAGAATTCAATTCTGGGATTTTCTCTTTGCTTCTAAACTCTATCGGCGATTTCTCATCGTAAATTCCCACTGTTGGATCACCTAATTTCTTGCACACCAGAGCCTCCATCCTCGTTTTCCACCAAATGCAAGTCAAAGCTTTTGTCTTTATAGTGTACTTTTCAGTAAGATAAAGATACTGGCACGGCAACATTATACCTGTTTAACGCCTGTAATAAGACAAGACTAGGTAGTATTGTTGACTAGGTTTTAACTGGCCGACTGTCCACATCCTATAGCCTCTTCCTTGTTTGGTTACTTGGAATCAAGTCTCTCTTGTCAATTGGGTGTGCGTTTGAATTACAAAGTTGAATTTGTCAGTCACATTTCCTACGGAATGATAAGATGGATTTTGAGGTAAATTCAGATTGTTTCTAGTTCACGAATGAATTTGGCCGCCACAATCACATCCGTCAAATTCATATTTGGGAGAGAACTAGCAAAATAAGACGTGCAACTTGGGGTCCCAATCTCAAACAGTTGTACAAGAAGCAGCAAACTGCGACTTGTATTGCTAGCATATATAAGAGAATCACGCCCCATGCTGCTGCTGCTGCTACTTCCTCTCCGGCCCCCGGTGCCCATTTTTCTTGTTTATTCTTGTCTCCTCCTCCACTTGCTTTTGTATTATAGGCAGGCATTGCGAGCCAAGGGTTGGGACAAGACTCTTGTGGAGTTCACAGCAGCGATGCTCACAGGTACTGAATCTGAAGTGAAGCCCCCACTAAGAAAAAGAATTCATGAAATCTCATGACCCCGTAATGATAACAAAACCTATATCAAACCCACTTAGTCAAGCATCCAATCTAGACTGTGTTGTGGCCACACCTCTAAAACGGTTTTATAATCATTTCATTAAACATGCATGTTGTATTGCATCCCATCAAAGATTGATATCAGAACCTACGAATTCTTCACTCATGCACAAGTCCTGTCATTAAGGGTGATATTTGTCGTTCTCATAATGAAACCCATTTTTTATTGTTACCGGTGACTCTGACCAAATTGTCCAATGTCCCCTCTTGGAATGCTGAGAGACTTTCACGAGCCATACCTGGATCTACCCTTGGAGCAATTAAGTATTGCGGGCACTTGCCCCATGAAGAAAAGGTTGAGGAATTTGTTCAATTGTTGAGAGGTTTCTGCAAAGATTTTTTGATTGTTCAGAGGACAAGAACATGCAAGCTGCAATTTAGCGTGTCAAGAGCATTGCTCTTGCACATTAGTGTTTTTAAAAAATGATTAAAAGGAAGATTGGTAAGAATGTGTAGCAAACAAATTATAAACCCATGTCTATAGCACTGCTCTTGCAAATTGCAGTATTCAACAAATATGATATATGAACCTTGTTAACTGTTCCTCAGAGAAACGTTTGTAATATTTTGCCATATTACTTTTGTAACCGAGTATTTATGTCCCTGGTATTCTTCTTTGTGATAATTTGGATATGCGAAAGTTGTAGTTTTAGCTAGCTGTCAGTCAACACAAATTAGTTGAGACTTTTTTAGTTTCACTTTCAAAATGGTGTAATATCAACTGTTTCACAGTTTCAGCTATTGTAGCCATATAAGCCTTGAACAAGTGAATCACATACATGACCTCTGGTAGATATTAAATGAAATGTTTCCCCAAACCAACTGAATCATTATAGAATAACTGATGAATATGATATGAACTTCTAGAACAATATCATTGCATCAGAAAGGAGGATCAGTTGATATGGTAAGACTAGCATCCTGTAAGCTCGCCGGAACATCATATCCTGACATGAAGTCATCACCAAAGATAACAGCACCGGCTGCTAGTGCTCCAGCACCAATCCCCATTCCAAAACCAGGTCTCATACTTTGTCCAGGTGGTCCGGACGAAGGCATATTAACATAAGACCCTGATAAATTATCTGTTCTGGGGATAAAAGTCTGCATGTAACCTACATTGGCAGGTGGGGGCGGTGGTGGAGGTGTTTGTGGTGGATGATAGCTGGGTCCAGCAGCTGGAGCATAGCTTGTTCCTCCAATGGATGGGTTATAAAAGGGAAATTTTATCTGAGAATGATTTTCTGGTTGATGAAGTGGGGCTAGAGGCAGCTGTGTCGGGTAGGCTTGTCCTGGTGCACCTTCATTAGGCAATGTAACTTTGTTGCTGTGATCCCTGAGCACGATCCCTCCCTCATTACCTGAAAAAGATACAAGTATCACATTCACATGCCTAAAATCGCATGTCAGAGATTAAGTTGTTACTGCTTCAAAAAGAGCTTCAATCATCATGCCTATCCAAAAAATATCATAAAGCGTTACACGCAAACTAAAGTTGAAATTCCGTTCTTATTTAACTGAGCAAGTGTCAAACTTAGTGAGCAGAATACCTGGGTACGAACTCGGCTCTTCCCTTTCCTCTGAGATTCGAATTGAAATATCAATGAATCCTCTAGGTTTGTTGGAATTTCTTTTCCGCAACTGATAACTCCCAACTTCTTCAGTTCCTGGTCTTGAACCCTCACAGTTTTTGCTATACTTGGCCAGAAATTCTTTCAAGAGAATAGTTGCAGTCCCCTTGAGCCTTTCTCTAAGAAAAATGGGATCTCTACTATATACTTCGACATGTAGCTCCATGTCTTGGAAGTTTGAGTCATCAACTAGGGCGGCAAACTTAGTTTTCCATAATGGGTTTGCATTCCCAGAAGCATCAATCTTAGTGCAGTATTTGTTGTTAGGATCAATCCAACCAACAGCAAACCATTGGAGCTTCCAAAAAGAGGAAGATCGCCTGAGTCCCCGGGCAGAAATGAGGCAAACTTCAACCCAGATTTTTTCCATGGCAGTGGCAAGTTAAGAAAATGAGAGGTGGTGAGAGAATTTTGTCTGCTGTAGGTTCTTCTTTTGATAAAAGTTGACAAGAAACAGAGGAAAAGGAAACTGTTGTGCATTTCATAGAAGGCTATTTTACTTTGATGGCGAGAAAGTCCTTGTACACGAGCTGCTGAGCATCATGTGGGCCAAGCTTTTGTTAACTTTTCTCTTACCAAGTGCATCACAGAAGGGCAGGAATCTTATCCGCGTAAGATGTGGCACAATATAATCCGAGGACATGGTTAAAATAGTCACACCATATAGTTGGTTAATATGTTGAAATTCCAAACCTGGGTTGTTCTCAAAATCAATAAGAGCAGTAACCCAAAAATAAAAAGTTAAAGGGTTAAAATGCGAAGGGCGAAGACTAAACTTTCTGGAATTCTGTATAGATATTTGAGTTTGTAATGCGAACTGTAAAGACTACATTCCGTAGGTCAATTTGATACATTACACGAGATTGTAATTCAATACATATGAAACAACCATGATCCACCCTTTCTGTACACCCCATTTTGGCGGTTCTTGATTTTAGGTTGATAATCTGTCATCTATTAAACAAGCCAGAGTAAGAAAATGTAATGTAAGAAAATGTTACCGGATAGAGTGTATTTCCATAGGGTGTGGAAAAGAGATCCTTCGACAGAGAGTACGGTGTGAATCAACCATTTGAACCAACAAGCTTCAAACATGCCAAGGGCTCTCTTATGGGGAACTAACAAAAGCTATCTAGCTGCACGTTAACCATTTGTTTACCTCCAGAATCAGTTGCTACGGTCTTTGGATATACATCATGGTAGTGGAGCCTAAAATGTCATCACCAAATCCGCATGCTTGAAAGAACAGCCTGATAAAAGTCCGTGTAAATCATGATCAGTAGACACTTATCTTTTCATCCAAAAGTGCATGGAATTATCCAGACACAATACATTGAAAGAAAAATTCATTTCTTCTCTTGAACTCCCACATGGCCATACGCGAAATGATCTACAGCCCTATAAATTGGACAAACTAAAAGGATGCTGGGTAAATTTTGAAATTTATGCTTGCATTTTCAACAAGATTCAAGGATAAACAGAAACAGAGGCGCAGTTGGAAAGAAACATTGAAATTTTAAAATTCAGGAAAGACTATGAATACCTCTCCTCCTCTGAGCAAAGGGCTGCTATATCATAAATTTCTCTACTTGTAAGCGTTCTGAAAAGAAAAAAGGGGAAACCATTAAGAGACCATAGATGTACAAGTAAAAACATATGGTTTATGAATAGGATCTCCAAGAAATGGTCAGTCTTAGGGTTTGAGGGAAGATTTATATTACCGTGTGACCTAGAAAACTCCGGTCAGTCTTAGGGTTGGAGGGAAGATTTATAT
Organism: Xylocarpus granatum; assembly: GCA_019650275.1. NCBI lineage: Eukaryota > Viridiplantae > Streptophyta > Magnoliopsida > Sapindales > Meliaceae > Xylocarpus > Xylocarpus granatum. The sequence continues at coordinate 190,593 of BNST01000800.1, read as the reverse complement.
TACCGTGTGACCTAGAAAACTCCAAGCAATTGCAGGAAAGGGGTCAACCATATGCCATCAGAAAACACATAAAAGGGGAGAGCTCAAAATGGCATCAATTGAATGCAGGAGTGTTAAAACGAAACCAACAAAATAAGCATAAACAGGAGAATTACTAAATGAAGTGGCTGAACTTGAATACGAAGACTAAGAATGTACCAAACAGGATAGTCTGCTACATCTAGATGCTCTCAAGGTTGTTAAGTCAGTGTCCCAAATTAGCTGAACTTTACGAGAATCATTTTTCAGATAAAAAACTAGCGAAATTTAAAACTTGTACAAAAATTTACAAACCTTACAATTCTCTGAACTATCATTCGGCCAAGTCCTATTCCCCGTAATGAAGGGATAACCTGGAAGGCAAATGAAAGAATTGGATGAATAAATACATCTAATTCGTAACAATCAAAGTTTTAAAGTAGAAAATGATAGTTGATTGATTTATGAATGAAGCAGAGCAAGAAACAGAGAGAAATCATATTTCAATTGATAAAAGATTTAAGAAAGAAAATTGCCACTAATAAAGAAACCAGAAAAGATCACCATGACATCGTAGATGGCAGCAGTCAAACCAACATCGGAAACGGCACGTCCAAAACCCACAAGTCGGCCATTGGATGGAGTGACCGGCATCAAATTTTCCATCAAATTTTCCCAGGAAGGAACCATCAATCGCTTTGGAAGTTCATCAGCTAAGCTGGTGGTATCAGTATCAAGATGGTGAGGTCTGGAAAAGAGAGAGACAATGACACAACTGTGGGAGAGAGCAACGCCGAGCTTATCAATGTCAACTGCTGCTTCTTCAACTTTCCCGTGTTTTTGTTCCAACTTGGGAAATCTGTAGCTGGAATGATTACAGTCTATGTAGAGTTGTTTCAGCTCCTGAGGATTAACATCTGATGGATTCGCGGATATGTATATGGGAATTTTTGATGGCTTTAAATTTATCTCTGATTTACCTTTTTCTCTTCTTGTTACCCACCTCAATTCCATGAATTTAGATGAATAACCAGCAGCGGTAACAAAACCCATCTCCGATATCTGTCTTTCTATCGTATCAGTGGGAAGTAATATAACATATATTCACCTGTATTATAGGGTTATGTTATTCCGTTGGTCTTCTACTAGTACTAACTGTTAAGCCAAGGATAATGGTTTATTTCTTACCATCCACAATTTACTTGGATGAGCTATACAATTTACCATCCAGTGCAGATAGAAATACATCAAAAAAAAACCCAGACGTTAGTTTAAGGTACCAACTGAATTTTCACACCAATTTAAAATCCATTATTCGGTAATTTCTGTTTTGACGATAAGAAAACATAATCTAAATAGATAGCATCGGACGAGATACTGTCAAGTTACACTAGGTTTTCTGCAATTGCTGACAGACATGCAATGCTCACTTCAGGGATAAAATGCCCATTTTGGAGGGCAAGAATCCTTTAAAGGTTGCTTCCGAAGGTTATCCGTAGGAGCTCCAATTCTCAACGGCCTTTGTCCAGAAGTTGCGCATTTGTCATGGCCACATATGTTTGGAGTAATTGCCCAGCCTTGCTTCTGCCAGGGTTCAGCTTGACATAACATTTCCACTTCAGTGAAGGATCTAGATTGCTTCTGGAACCAATCATTAGGAGCAGGCTGTGGCCCCAACTCAGTTAGCTTGAAACAATTTGAAAGTTGTCCTCCATTTATATTGCCATCAATGCATGTTCCTGCCTCATCAGACCCCAACCCTGTTGGCTTAAGCCAATTTGGAACTTGACCTACTGGCATTATATTACCACCTGCTTTATCCACTGTGGCTTGGATTGGATGCACTCCACTGAGAGAATTTGAATCTAGCCCCTGCACGTTGCCAAAGGTTTGTGTGCTACTCGACCCTCCTTCAATGTTCAGCTTCAACCAATTAAGCTGGCTTCCCTGTTCTATACTGCCTCGAGATCTTGGTCCCACACCATCTTGCATACCTTGAGGCTGATGTACTCCACCGAGATTGTGTGGATTCACCTGATGGATGAAGCCAATTGGTTGACTCCTACTTGACCCTCCTGGCATAGTTTGGACGGGCCACTGCCACGAAGATGAAGATGGACAACTATATCTTGCAGGTACGGATTCTTGCACTTTTGATCCTGAAGAAACCATCTCAGTTGTACGGTCGGGACTATCCATAATAGCATCTAGCATCATCTTTATGAAACTAAACTTGTTTGGGTTGTTGTCTGTGTTCCATTCAGCAGGAAAATCATGGTTTTCGTGTCCAGATGTGGAGATGCCCTCTTTGAGAGCAGTGTCCATATCAAAATCATTGGTCATGGTCTGAACCATTTTCCCCCGCATATTACCAAGATTTTCATTTGTGATGCTAGCCTGGGAGATCTGTCGTTTTCTAAAATCACATTTATTTATGCTGTCAACTATACATGTCTTTTGACCACTTAAAGTGCCATTCTGAATGTCCAATTCTTTACCAGCAGAATGCCCAGGAAGCTTCACCGATGGAGGAACTGTGATACTATTGTACACAGATGCTGCAGCACAGTTGTCATTCTTCTGAGCTTGGACCATTCTTCCCCACATCTCATCAAGAGCTTTCATGGTGCAACTAGTCTGAGCAATTCCTCCTCTCAAGACATCATATATATCCACGGTGTCAACTGTAGATACATTTCCTCCATTTAAATTGCTGTTATTGTCCACTTTTCTGCCAGAAAACTTTTGACAAACAGCGGAAATCCCTGGTAGCTTCAAACACGGAGTTGTGGTGATATTATTGTATGCAGATGTTACAGAATGAATTTGATTGTTTGGAGCTTGCAGATTACAGTTTAAAGTTGCAGCCTGAAGATTTGAAGTTTCAGCAATTCCACTTCCTAGCTTTCTCTGGGCAACCATTTGAGCTACTGGCCCCAAATTATTAGCAAACCGCATCAAGCTCTGAGCATATCCAATTTTGTTATCAACCTATAAGAGGCAGGACAAAAAATCAATGTCCAAAAGACATTCATAAATCCAAAAATTTCATCAAACAAACAATTAGGAGCCAACATAGTACATATCCTCTTCTCATCCTTCCTGAATACATGGGCCAACTCCATGAGACCACCGATGTTGAAGTCATTCTTGAGAGATTTTATTTAAGAGACTTTGCTTTGGTTGAAGGAAAGTTTAATAATAACAGTGTTTAGAAAAATGTTCACCATAAGTAGACAATGATGCAAGTGGCTGCAGATACAAATACAAAGGCCCAGCTATGGGCAAGTTTTACACACCTGGTCAAGTTTCTTTGAGCTGTTATATACTTGTGTCACTAACAGTTCATTCTCATTGAGAAAATGAGAACGAGGCCTATAGGTCTGACGTGGTTGTACTTCAACATTTTTTAATCCTCTTTCATCTCTGCAACCTATTCACAGGAGAGACAGAGAAAAGGAGTTAAATCGTCAGCGGAAGATAGAGAATACATTTGGGAGTGCCATCAACTATCAGCACTGGGCAACTGAAATCATGTATATTCAAAGATATGGGCACATATAATAGATTTTGTCACACAAAATCCTTGAGTCCACTGAATATATGTTGTGAGCACCAATCAGTATGCATACTTCCACAAGACCAAGATACTTTATTGAACAAGTCTGATTACCAGTTGCCTTGCTGCAAGAGTTAGAATTTGAAGATCGAGCCACAGCCTTGGTCCTCCAACCAGGCCTTACACTTCTTGTTGAACACTCAGTTTCAAAACTCTTGGGATCGGTTTTCAGAGTTTGGAAGAGCTTGGTAGCTAGTTCTTTTATAGCATGAGCCTAGTAGAACATAATTGATAATTCAGTAAGAGAGACACTGGGGATTTTAAGAGCATAAAATTTGTTAACAAACATAAAGCACAAATTATTTTCATCCATTTCCAAAATATGAAGACTTGCCTGTTTGTAGTAAATAGTATTTGAAGCATTGAAACGCAGTGCATTGTTGTACACCAAAAATATGTCATGCTGTATGTCAATAACACACAATCAATCAATTGATAATCTTGGGCTGCCAAAAGGAAAATCATTTAAATGAGAAAACATTGAACTTAAGATCAATGTAGTAACTATATGATGAAACAGTATTCAATTTTCTCTTTCTTCCTAAAAAACTTTCAAATTATGAAATTCCATATTTGGTCTTTCAATCAGGACAGTAGGGACCAATCATCTTAGATCAATCACATCACAACTATGAAACTAGAACACACAAATTTTAACCAACAGAATATCAATTCAGAGCTTCTGAAAACTTCAGTTAAGGTAAATGAAAAAGTAACCCGGGTGGATAAAAGGCATAAGTTCTAAATGTCAACGAAAGATTAGAAGGCCTTTAATTCAGTTATTTATAGGATTGAAGTGATTTACTGTGTGGCCTACTGTAAATGACAAGCAAGTGATGAAACTGTGGTAGAATTATTACAGACAGTGACTACTTTCAATTTTCCACATCAATGTCTGTGTGGATTTCTGGTCCACCTTGTATTTTTCTTTAAATCCTTAATAACATAACTTTCAGTTTCTTACCAAATAATAATAGTCATAATAATGACAACATCAAAGTCCAAAAAAAAATTGGTTAAAAGAGCTCCAAGGAATAACATCTAGTTCCCTTCCCGAGGCCCCTCCCTTCCCACAAAACCCAGAAGGAAAACAACTCATGAATCATGAATGATGAGGGAAAAAACTAAAAAAGACAGATTGCATTTGTTAACCTGATGGCCTACAAAGACAAAAGAGTAGGCAGATGTGCACATTTCCCTCATCAAGACAAAAATGAGGAGTTTGTGTATCCAAATTCTTAAAAAGCATAGCTTATCTCTTATGCGCCCCAGAAAAAGTGACACACTACAAGGAAAGAGCAAACCTCATATTCTTTCAATGTTTTATAGCTTCCTTCATTAAGTTTTTGGGTAATTGTGCTAAAGTCCATCGGTTCTTTAATGACATCATAATAGCCTTCAACCTTTCAAAGTGAGATATATAATTAGTAAAAATCCCATCATCTAGAGCATTTATACGGCAAGCAAATAAATAAACACATATACAACCTCTTCTCCATTTACTGGTTCTGCAAAGATTCTGTAGGAGTCTCTCCTACAATTAAAATAAAAGGCAAAATTCAATCTCCTTCAGTAGAAAAAGTGAACTTTTCTTTCCATATATTATAGATTAAGAGTACCATACCCTTGCTTATTCTAGGCACCACACTGGTTAAGAAAGTGCATACCTTTTCAACCTATCAAGTAATAGCCCAAGCATTTTTGTTTCCGGCATTGCAATATTAGAAGACATGTCAACTGTTTGATTTCATTTAAGCAATGAGTAAATTATTATCTTAGAGCTATCATCATGTTTGCACTTTTGGAAGTAAAACAAGCTCACCAGCAGTTGCAAGACAATCTCCATCACTGGAAGCACCCACCTGTTATACCAATGCTAAATCAAACACAAGATTTGAAGTTTGACTGTTGCCTCACAGAAGAACAGTTTTATAAATTAAATGCTACAAATGCTGCATGTGCCAACAGCAAGAAAAGAAAAACTAATTAGCTTTAGGATAATAGGTGCCAAGCAGTACAACCCCTCCCAGAAAATAAATGATAATAGGTGCCAAGCAGTACAATCCCTCCCAGAAAATAAATGATAACTCTTAGAAAATTCAAATTAAATGAAAAGAATTTGCTCATAGAAACTTTCTCCTCAGAACCTACAAACAAACAAAGGCCTTCATAACTAACAAACGGCACATGCATATACACAGAACTATATTAGGCAAGCAGTTAGGTAACAAACTGAAACCAATTCAAACATGCATGTATGCTAATTATAATTTGCCTACATCATTTGTAAATAATGCAACCACCAAGAATGTGACTGTGAGTACCAAAAAAAAGAACATTGGTTGCATAAAAATATGCCTACTTTTTTTCTCACCAATTTAGGTGTTTATTTTCATTTACATCAAATTTCAATCTTTTAAGACAATGAAGAATGGTTAATGCAACGCAAATAAATGAAAAAAATCTAAAAGGACACCTTCTGAACTTGACTTTGAACACCATTATCTATCAGATCATGGATAGGTCTGGTCTTTCTTTTTCTACCCGACTTTTGGTTGAAATTTTGTCTGGTATCCTGACCCTGTGCCACTCCAGAATTGACTGTTCCATTGCCCTCATTGCAGCTTTTTGCGTGCTGGGAATTCCGTGCATCTAGTTCAGATATACGTGCACTCCTTCGATATTCCCTGGTCAACATGGATGCTGCAGGCACAGTTAAATTTCATGTAACCCTATAAGATACAATGTTCTACCTTTATTTATGCAATAAACACAGTTGAATTTAATCTGCTTCCTCTTCTTTCATATCTTCCTGTTTCATATTCAAGTAATAAAAACCAGGCTTTGTATCAACCAAGAGATAGCAAATATTACTGAAACCACAGAACCAGACCTGTCAAATAATTTTACAAGGAATGAAGATATCAATCTATCATTAATATCATCATAAACTACTACTTGTGCTAGTCAGTATTTGAAATAGTTTTGTTAGGTAAATATATAAATAAAATAAATAAGTCATGATTTGTATCTGGTGTGGAATTGTCACACATGTGCCTGAAGTTGGCCTATAAGCGCTCCCTGAGTTTGGAAAAAACAAGTGATTTTAAATCAGAAAGCTTATTCATCTGTGATTAAATGGTATACAATCTTGTGGAATCCGAAAGAAACTTTATCCAAGTGAACTGAGGCAACCTTCACACTGCATATGGACACAACAAATTTAACCCACAATCTTGTTTTAGTGCAACAAGTGCAAAAATAACACTCCTGTGAAGTCCTAAAGCTTTGATGCAAGAAATGATGTAACAGTGAATTGATATTTGATTGGGCTAGTCTGGAATCAAGTGAAATAATCAAGGCTATAAAAGTTATAAAGTTTGGATACAGATACAAATACAGATATGGACACAAGATTCCAGCAATATAAGATGTGTTCGGTGCAATATGGCAATTGTTGGAAAAGTAGGAAATTGACCATTAAATAAATCAACTAATACATTTATGCTAATCTTGTGTTAAAATGAAAAGATTAGCACCTCACAAGCAATTTTCTATGGGGGATTCAACGAATAAAAAAAAGACCATGTAAAATACATCCTTTCTAGCAAGGGAATTCTCTTCTTTTTTTTCTGTAGATATATCTTTAGAAGTTTTTATTTTTAATTACGATTAAATTACAATCTACACATCAAAAACTATCAACAAAACTGCATATGTTCAATTGACTAAACAAATTAAAGATATCAATGATAAACCTTAAATCCTTGTGCGCTTTGAAGACAGTAGTGAGATCGAAAGAGCAACTGAACATAAATGGGGAAAAAAATCCGATGCGGGTTTTCCGATTCACCCCCTTTTGTACCTTCGGCCATCAAAGCTCATCATCCTGTAGGAAACGAATTTGATAACTTCAATGAGAGATCAAATTATTACGGCATTCGTAGATTAAATAGGATAGTGTGCGCAAACCTACTTGGTATATTTCAAAGAAATGGTAAGTCATAGAATGTACAACTCATATTGAATAAAGTGAAGAGCAAGCACATTACCAAATACATCTCTATTAAGAAACCTAGTGATGAAAGAATCTGCAATGCTTTTCTCTTGAATTTCCCAGAACCTCCATTGTTGCTCCACTCCTAAAAAGGACATTCATAGGGCCTTAAATGAATTGAACCCATTTAAGGTAATCCAGGTGGATTTGCTGAGATATGAATGCATAATGACTAGAAAAATGTTCTCACTGCATGAAGAATCAGAATTGACAATTGTATGCTGGATATGTAAATGCTTTCTGGTAAATGGTGCCACATTAGGCAAGGTGATGATGCTTTAATTATGTCAACAAGGGTACACCAAAACGTTCCTAGTTAATTTTGAAATCCACATTCAGATTTAAAATCATGAGCCAAAATAGTTGAAGAGAGGGAACACTAATACTTTTCACCTTTACACAATCCAGCATTTCCAGATAATTTCTTCATCAAATTTTCATGAACAATTTTCCGGCAATAAGTTTAAAACCCATTTCTAGTAGGAATTTATATTTGTTTAATCAATTAAAGCAATAAGAGTATTTTTTGATGAAAGTGTAATTAACAACTAAATTTATGTTTGTACCAATTTTATAAATGTTCTTTTTTAATTTGTCATAGTATGTCACATACTTAATGTATGTATAATAGTTCAAAACTTGTGTTAAAATATTATTGTAATGTATCATAACCCCCAAACTAAATGACAAATTACAGCGGTTTTAGTCTAACATGTAGTTATAACATGACATAATGCCATCCATTTCGTAGTTTGTCAGCCTCTAGTAAAACTGTGACCCAGTAAAGCTCTTTTCACTTTTACATTAGCATAAAACAAAAGGCCAAGACATATAAACTGCTAAGATAAAACATTAGTTGAAGTCAGGAAGAAAAACAAGAGAACCAAGATCTTATGTAATGTACTGGCTGTTTTTTTCACACTACCCCAATCTAACAAGCTTATAGTCTAGAACAAAAGGAACCAAAAAAAAATTATCAGCGGTAGCACTCACTGAAATGGCTTTCTGGGGTCTCAAGAACCTTACTCCTACCAACATAATATTCGGGAAATTGACATCACTTGCTCAAATTTTCAAACTTGAAAAATAGATAATAATATGTTCAAAGAAGAACCTAACCTTCAACGGAATTTGTTACAAATTTAGAAAGGCGGGTCATTGCCAAAATCAGATAAGGAGGCTTTTGGTCTTAAAGAATTCGACTTCCACAGTCTTTGGAGTTTCATATTCATGGGTGGCATTGATTTTGGAGACAATTGTACGATCATGAAAATACTTCTCCTCTGCAAATTATAACAAAGAAAGATTATTACAAAATGAGTGCAAATGGTAGCCAAGAAAACAAATTTTGAAATTCGATTCTTACCTTTGCCATTACTGATCTTTTCCTCCGAAGACCGTTGCTTGTTTTCTCTGTTTGTGCTGTTAACTGCTCGGCTCGGCTCTCAGAAAACTCCCAACTCCAATGCAGCTTTGTGCGAGAAAGAAACAATGCCAATCCGTCGCGCAAAGATTGGAGTACATCTCCGATTGTAATTACCACCCTTTCTTAAACCTCATATTGTAGGAAAAATTATAACTCAAACCCTCGGTTATATTTAAATATCATTAGGCCTACAACGTTTCAAATATTACTTAGTCTCAAGGATTAATGGAGAATTTACGTTAGTCTTTCTTTAATTACGTTAGTCATTCATATTGATGGAATTCAAAGGGTATCTATTCTTCATAAATTTATATACATTCCTGAATTGGTAGCCTCCGCAACAAGAAATGTCATTCAAGATCGACAACTCAGCCAAGGTGACAAGTTTAAGTAAATTGCTGTCTTAGATTAGATAATCCCGGCTCCAGATCATTTTCTTTTGTTGCTCGTCTCAAGATTATTCTTTCTTTTGTTGCCAAGAATCCATAAAATGAAAACTTAAACAAAATGATCTTGAATTTGTATATGATGTTACAAATGAATTCATACATACGGAGAAACAAAGACTAGATTACCGTCAACGATGGAACTGTAGTAATTTATGATGCTATCGATGTTTGACACCTTGACAGGGCGCTAACAACACAATCCCTTATATGCTATGTAAAGAGAGAATCTACATGCACAACCTTCACCAACGGGGAAAGGGAACAGGCCGAAGCATCAGAGTACAAAATAATAACAAGGACTTGGGAATCAGGGAACTGTTGCCTCTGAGCCAAACTAGCTGATGGCCTGGGAGATTAAGCAAATGTTATGATCTGTTCTTTATAACCGTTCGGGGGTTCAGTAGAGCTTCCTGTCGTTTGGTTTGCTACCTCTGAATGCTGAAAGCGAGAAGAATGACCTGGTAGCTGAAAGACAAGCACGGTAGAGGATGTTGGAACTTAATATACGAGATAAGAAACACTTCCAAGAAGAAGAGAAAACAAGTTGAAGACATAATAAGCAAAGTCTGACCTTTAGTTGTAGCGGCAGCAGCTGAGACTTGTTTCTTATTCAACTTGTGAGAGTTCTGGGCATCAAATCTGCTTAAATTTGATTGGGCTGCAAGCAGAAGATGCGTGTCATGTCACTGTGAGATTGTAGGCTGGGTAAATATGTCAAACTGACAAGTAACATTTGGATATATGTTCATGTATTATTTTAGGATCTTGTCCACCACAAACTTAAAACAGAAGGGATTCAAAATGAAGCTAGAAGCACAAAGTACAATCTTTTTTTCTAAATGTTTTTCACTTATGACCATCCTATTTCTACTAAATAACACCAAAAATTAAGCAGAGCAAGACAAGGATGTTTACCAGAGAGTAAATGGGCATCAGTATTTTTTTCACGGTCCTTTGATAATGATGTCTTTTGAATTCCATAATTTTTGGCATGCAAGGCAGCCTTTCTCAGAAGATTGTCAGTGTTTCTTTCACTAGCAGCCTTTGATTCCTCACTATCATCTTCTCCTTCAGAAAACACAGATGGGCTAGACCAACCTGCTGAATTTGCATCTGCCTTACTCTTCCGAGCAAACTTCAAGAGCCTCTTCAATCCTTTTGGAGCATCCTTTTGGTAGACCACAGCGGGAGGATTTTCTGCATTTCCCCACTCACTAGGATCAGCTTCACTACTTTCTTCTTGTAGCATCTGTGATAAAGAATGGCGGACACGAGGACTTGACAATCCAATGGGCACAATACTGGCTGGAACTGCAATTTGAGATGTGATGTCATGATGAGGATTAGGCAGGTCCTGTTCATCTTCTTCAATTTCCACCCAAGCAGAAGGGGAGATGATTGATTCTTCTTCAACTTGAATTTTTGAACCAGACTCAATAACATTTTTCATGCCATCATCATCATCAGCTGCAGGTTCATCGAACTCCGCCTCACAGCTAATATGCTGACTATTCACTTCAGTTACCAACTCCGTAGCAGCATCACAATGATCTAGTGGTACAATATCCGGCTCTTGATGTTCCATCACTAAACTAGAAGCATTAACATCCTCATTTTCCCGGGGTTCAACCAAATTTTCAGAGTTGCTCAAAGATTCCTCCACCAGAGTAGGCTTTTTTATCTTGTTAACAGTACCAACACTAGGGCCAGTTCCGGAGCCCTTACGTAGAAAAGGCTTTGATTCAAGGGGGACTACACTGCTTTTCCTGGTCACCTTGTTATAGAAACTAGGCTTAACTGGAGCAGAACTGTCTCCAGAAACTGTTGCAACTTTTGCTTTAGTTGTGTTGCCACTTTTTGCCACAGTTTGCTGCTTTTTCTCATTTACACCCTTCAAGTTCCTATTGCTATTGGTCTGGATTCCCTTTACATTTCTCAATTGTTGTCGCGATATTTCCACTTTAGGGGTTGGTTGAGGCTGTGGTGGTGCTGATTGAGGTTTTCGATGTGCTGGTGTTGTTCCTGCCAAAGAGATCCCACCAGGTGTTTTAGCGGGTGATGTCCCCGCAGCTCTTGGAGATGGTGTTGATGGCCATGACTTACGTGTAGCAGGCAAGGGCAATGTTTTAGACAAAACTTTCTTGGCAACAGAGGGTTTGGGATTTTCCTTCCTGGGATTTGCAGATTGTGGTAAGTTCTTGACCGATTTTTGTGGCTTCTGCGGAGCACGCTTCTTACTAGCATCCTTTACATTCTTAGTGGCCATTTCAGCTTTCCTCTCATTGAGAATCTGCTGCATTGCTCTGAATTGTGCTTCTTTTTCTGCTCGCATTCGAGCATTCTCTCCTCGAAGTTTTTCATCTCGTTTCTCCTTGTAGTGGTCATAAAACCCACCTCTCTGCTCAGACAAAAGTTTTTGGTTTTTGCTAGTTGATGGCTTCCTACTTTCAGTTGGTTGAGTCTGCTTCATTTTCTTCAACATCTGATTCAACTTGACCTCCTTTTGCCGTGTCCATTCAGCTGCAGGTGTTGATCTCTCATTAATTTCCTCTGTACTTTCTTGAACATCTATAGCATTAGAGGTTCTTTCTTCCCGGCGTTCCAACTGTATATCAACTTCAGCAGTCTCAACAGTAGTTTGACCTCCATGGACAAGATCAGACACTGAATTCACCTCTACCATACTATCTGACAACTCTCTGTCCACTGCATCAGAGGAAGCTACTGGATCTGCATCCTCAGAATCGATTTGAGGTTGCCTTTGAGCAGAAGATTCCCCCATACCTGAACTCCATCTCCTCAATACAGCTTTATTTCCACTAAGAGAGATATTTGCCAAGGAATTCCTGTTTTGAATATCAGCAGTTTGATCCCTCTGTTTGCTTTCAAAAAGGTTAATTGCATCTTGAACACTCATTCTCCGTACATTATTCTCAGTTTTCTTACAGGTTTGTTCAGATCCTTCTTCTTCATTACTGTCTGCAGCAACATCTCTTTGGGACCTAGCAGGAAAATAATTGAGGCTCTTAATAGTTAGTGCTGTGGCCCGGTGTGATCCAGTCCTCCCTATTTGAATCCTCCTCATTGGAGAAGCTGACCGCCTAGGCGTTGCAGACCTGATTATAGTTCGACTTCTTTCTGCAGATGTTTGGTTTTCCTCACTTGAGTCAGAAGACTCCTCACTTTCCGAAGAGCTTTGTCGCTCAACATGGGCAGCTTTAGCTGGTGAAACACCATATTTAACTGGGGTGTCCGAATTTGAAGGGTTTGATATCTGAGAACTCCCATTAGTCATACTTTCACTTTCATTTCTTGAAACACGTAATAACCTTGACTTGTCATCATCAGGCAGTTCAGAGCTCTGGTTCTTTCTATTCAGCTCTAAAACTTGGCACAAAGATTTACTGCAGTACAAAGAAATAATTTATGAGGTCAAACTTACTTGTCTTCAACATTCAGCTTATATAGATTAGTTGTGTTTACAAATTCTTTGAAGCAAATAAAAGTTTGAAGGACCCTTGCATGTTTTCTACAGAGAGGTAACTTACTTTAAATCTGCTGCAGCAAAATGTTGAACAAATTTAGATAAATCAGCAACTTCTTTATCAGATAAGGTAGTAACAACTGCCTGGTTAAAAGCTGCAGCTAATTCATTTCTTAGAGCTGAAATTCTCAAGTCCATAGCTCGCAACAGTTCATTCCTGGAAGTATAATTTTCCATGCATTAGGAGATGCAACCTCACAAAAGTGCTTATTGCAAGAACACAATAATCAGATAACATACTTTGAAGTGTCTGATGATGCAGCCTGAACATCAGACTGCTAGCATGCAAAAAGAAAAAGAAAACCATTAGAAGTTATGAATACCACCAAGTTAAATAATAAAATAAATGGACTCTTGAATCAATGAAATGTCTGGCAGACCTTGATAAAAGTAAGTGTATTTATACAAAGTCTTAAGGTAAAGTGATTACTTTGCCTAGTGAAGCCTTGCCATTTGAGTTGTGCCCATCTATCAAAAGAGGAAAAGTATGTTCATTAGTATATGCTGAAATCTGGTAATTGAAGGCATCTTTAGTGCAATGCAAAATACCATATATTGGACAAATGCGAAAGGTTACATGCACGCACACAAATACCACAAGGTTAAAACTTGAGCAACACGGTTTAATTTTATTTCAAGGAAATAAAGCAAAGTTCTTCTTGTGTGAAATTTAAATTGATCTGAAAGTGGATAACAATCTAGCTTGACAGCCAAAAGCCTGTCCACTAGTAAATAAGTCAAGAGTCTTATTTGTTTAAAGTTTAGCAAATTGTTATATAAAAGTCTGCAACAGGACAATTAACCATGTTTCAGTCCAGCATTTACAGACATGGGTGTTAGCTAAGGTGCATGCCTAGCCATCAGACATCATCCAGTCAACTATCTTAACACCAAAAAAACACAATGTCCAAACAATTACTAATTAAATAACAGTTTGTGCCAAAAAATAGTTCTAAGAGAAAAAAAAATCACCACCAACAACCATACTTGCCAATACAATCTTCCATATTTTTTAACAGAAGCATTATCCAGAAAGACCCATTTATCACATTATTGCACCTCCCAACTACCGAAGAAGACACATGTAGAAACACGAATCATACATTCTGAAGGTTCACCTTTCTTGAGATTCCTTTTCAATCACTACTCACAGAAAGAACGTTTACCTTTTATTTCAAAAACAGCAACTTAGAACATCTTAGGTGGATAATATCTTATCAGAGTAATGCAGCTAATCATCCAGTAGTAATTTTCTTATATGTAAGCCTTAGTAGAAATTACCTGTTTCCCCAGCTTCAAACTGATCCTGATGGCCCTAAGAAAATAAAATTCTTTGTGACAAGCAACTGTACGCATCCCAAATCAATTCACACAAGGACATGAAATATTACCTGGGAATATAAAGAAAGATGAAATTTTCTGTCATCTTCCAATTGAGACATCTCACCTTCGACAACCTTACTGATATTTACAAGACTTGTGGAGCCAACAATATTTAGGAACCTGACAAGAAAAACAATGATTATAATAAGTGGAAAACCCATCTTTTTGGGGAAGAAAAACAAAAAATAAGAAAATAATACAAAAGCACTTATATGATGAGAACCTGTTTAAGGTTGATTTTGTGAACCATGCTGGACCACTGACATTTCCCGGTAATTCAAGTTTGAAGTTGGCAATGGATCCTTCAGCATGCAAGGCTTTTAACCCTGGTATGAACGGGAAGAGTTGTTCCAGAGGCCCAACTGCCAGTTTCTCCAGTCTGTTGTTGCTACAAACAAATGCTTCATATCTACAAGAGTCCCAAATTAAAAGAAGTTTATACATGATGAAAACAAAATAGCCAATGAAAATGAATGTGCAGAAGTGGTGAAGAAGATATGCTTATATAAACTGCAGAGATTAAAGCGAATGGATATAGTTTACCTAAGGACACCAAGATTTACTTGCAACAAAAGTGTTAAATCAACTAAAGCAGTCCCTTAATTAAAGAACAGAGATGCGCGTGCTGTGTTTATGACTGGAGACCTTAAATACATTGGTTCAATATAATTTACGGAAAGTGACTAAGCTGTATGCATGTATCAGAAAGAAACTGTATGTAGTGCTCTCATGTTCAAGTATATGATATATTTCGGACATCAAATTTAGATCAAAATCAGAATGACATAAAGATCCAATTCACATACAAAAATACGATCATTTCATAAGTTTTTCGAATCATTCTTATTTAACAAACTAGGAATTTTGATGCAACAAAAAGTTTCTTTCATTTGTAGTGATATAAAATATGAATCTATACATTCACTGAAATACTTCAAATGAAGTTTACAGAAAGCTGCCTCACCTGTTTCGGGTTGGAAAAATTTGAATGTTAGCATATTCTAAAGGTGCATCGGCATCCAATCCACCCTCCATACCAATAAGCAAGCTCAGATGCACAGAAAACTGAGAAGGTAGAAAAATTTTCTGTTACTTTTTTTGTTAACATGATAATTTTCTATTATTAAGGATCAAGAACAGGCTAAACTAGAATGCAATCATGCAATGCTTCCATTTTCCATTTTCAATTTTCCATTATATATGGCATAAAGCTTTGAATAGCAAGGAAAAGAAACTGGAAGTTTCCAAGGTTCTAAAATCGGCATGCCATATGATCAATTGTTGATTTAAAAGACACGGTGCATGGTACATTAATTGCCAATCTAGTTTTATCATAAGGAAAAGAAGAAGATCTCAAGGAGTAATTGAACTGATGAAAATAATGGATTCAGGAAAGCAAGTTATCCATAAAGTTAAGACCTAAATAAATATTTTCAAAAGAAGAAGCAATGAATAAGAACCTTAAAAGAAAAAACTCAACATTCATTTTTCAGGAATAAACAAGAAAAACTAAATATAAAAATGAAAAATTTCCTAAACACACATTACAGACAAAAAACAAATACCATGCTTTTCAATTTATATCCGGCGATGATTGGCTTGGCATCCTCTACATAAAAACAATTTCATAAGAACAAAAATTCCAATGCGTTGGCAGGATTCACCAATGAAAAAACCACATAAGCATTCTTGAAATTAGCTGAAAGCAAAGAAAGATCACTTATTTGGCTGCATCCACTGCTACATTAATTTAGACACCACTAAAAAGTAGAAGTAGATAACCCAACATTGAAGTCAGATCTAGCGAACGAGGAAAAGAATATTACACAGTAAAGGTAATAAAAACGAAATAAAATAAAATAACACCACCGACAGTGATGAAAGAAAGCTACAGCAAGCACGAATCAATGTGCATAGTCCATGTCCATAGAAATAAATAAACAAAAATTCTCAAGGGAAGAGACAACGGTGACTAGCAGGATTTGGTGGAATCCAGAAACAAGGGAAATGGAAACGAAAGAAAGAAGATTTTACCTTGGAAGTAGAGGGGGGAGGGGTGTGGGCGCTGAAGAATGCTAGCTCAAAATCTCTGCTGGTTGTTAAAGAGTGTGCAAGTGTAGACAGAGACAGACAGGAAGAGATGTTGAACGAGAGCTTAGATTTTATTTATTTATTCTCTTAGATTTTCATTTTTGCCATTTTCTTTATTTTATTTTAATTTTTTTAATAATAATAATAATGCAAGTTAGTGTGAAAGTAAAGTGAGTAATGGACACGCGTCGCGGTGGCGTTGCAAACTAGTTTAGCTTCCAAATCTAATAATAATAATAACAACAACAGCATAATGTCATGTTTGGTCTATTCAACAGTTCCCAATTTCCTTGTGTTTGATTCTTCCTACTGGCCACCAATCGGTATTACCCAGCTAGCGAAAGGCATGAAGGGAAGAACAGCCATGAATCTTTGACGGTGTAAAAACAAACATATTGAAGTTTTCAGTGACAGCATAATGTGCTATGATTCTTATTGTGGTCTTCTCACAGAAGAGACCGGTGATGTCTTCCATGGTTTCTGTCGTTGGACCATACCTATTCCCTTTATAAAAATCTCATTGCCATCTTCATCGTAGAAGAGGGCAGTTAATATCCTTCCAGGCCTTCTGCGGCCGTGATCCCGATTCTGGGGGCACGGGAATTGCTCCTCCTTATTTTGGCAACGCACTTCCCAGTCAAGAAAGACATTGCTGGTATTGATGGACCCTGAAACATCAGAGATGCAAACGCTGTTTAATGCACACTGCATTGATTCAATACGGTACTCACCAATTCTCTGCAGAAAACGAGGCCACCTGAGTGATTCGGATTCAAAAGCAGGAAAACCAGCATCAGGCTTACCTCTCCTTCTGTATCTGGAAAATTGAAAGGTTAATGTTCTCACTTTCACTTTCTGGTGCCCGGGGATTCACAGACTCTATTTCAGTGCTTCTGCATTTTAAAGAGCTGAAATTGTCGGAAGAGTAAACTGAAGCTGAAGCTGTATTAAATGACTCATAGCTTCTTATAACATTTGGGAAGCATATCGTTTGGTACGTCTCTGCATCTATCAAAGAAAGAGTCTCCTCCAGCTTCCTAATACGGCAGTAGAATATGAAACCGTGTCCAAATATGCCTAGAGGAATGGAAAGTACAGTTCCCACCTCGGCTTAATGAGGCACAAATAACAGAGTGCCCAAGAGCCAACGCAATGTCACGCATCTCTGAAGTCCTAAACGCTGCTACTAGAACTAAGAAGTGATTGCAGCATAGTTTGTCGAGTTGATTGCATCTTTCCCCACATACAAAATGGTAAAAGCAAGACGCGTGCTTCGATTTTCAAATCCTTGTTCTCGTCCAAGCATCGCTACTAATCTCAGCCCAATTTTCGCTTAAAAAAGATTTTCCACTCCCATTTGGCAAAAGTTTAGACAAAACTAATATAAGAATATTAGGAGCTATTTCTTTAATGCTGCCTCTGTCAGGAACTACCTAAACAATTTATTACCTTCTGTTAACCTCATTAAATAAATAAATAAATTTGAAGGTTGAAGATGAACCACAAGAAAAAGAAAATACAGGGAGTGAGACAAAGATACAGGACATCACATAAACAAAATGGTACAGCACTGTTCAACAGTACACATTCAGGGAATTCATACGCAACCATTTGAACTATCGGGATGAACAATTATGCATCTCATCAAAATAAAAAACAAATTGGAATCATCAGTTTGACCATACATGAACAAGGCCACGCCTATTTCCAGTGTAAATTTCATTGCGCTCTTCATCGTAGAAGAGAGCTGTAATATCTTCCAACGCTTCTGCAACCGTCCTCCTAATTCTGGCAGTACGGGCCTGCTTCTTTTTGCAACTGACACTGCTGCAATCACCACTGCATTGGCATTCATTTTCCATTGGAAAGCTGTTGCTCGCTCTTATTTTAGCAAGGCATTTCCCCGTTAAGATATTGCTGATATTGATCGACCCTGCTGCACCAAAGAGGTATAGAGTATTTAGGTACAAGCAATTTTTCAAAAGGTCAATTTAGCATACAATGATATGTGAACTGTTTAAGAAATCTCAGAATATAGCCTCAAGACATCATTTTGGTGAAGTAGTCATGCCTTGCATATGTAGTACACCATCCCAATTGTAGATTTGCCTGTAGTGATATCATTATCACGAGTGTCAGAGAATGTGAAAATACATATCATTTTCCACTTCAACTGATAGAAACCCCCCCACAGTCAATAAAAAAAGGCTTCATCTAGGCCAGTGAAACTGATAGAGAGGTGCGCCAATGCACAAGGATGAAAATGTCGCAAAATTCTAGATCAATACATATAGAAATAAAAATTCAACACCATTTTCAACTTGATAGCATTAAGAGTATCCTAAAACCAAACAGCAAAGACAGAGAAACTATTAACAAATCACCAACCAAATGCCTACTTAGAGGCTTTCTTAGTCCAACCAAATTTTCTAGTTAAACAATTTTCATGCATTTCATTCTTTTTTCCACTTACGAAGAGATTAAGCCAAATGGTTAACCATTTGCCGTGTCAAACTAGAAACAGGACCAATTTTCCTACAGGATGGAAAGACTGAATTTTAAAATTTATCATACACCTAATAATATTCTATCAAATTTTACACGTTACGTGTGTGTGTGCGTGCGCGCGCGTGAGAGAGAGAGAGAGAGTACCGTTTCCTTCAGATAATGGATCATCAGAATTAGCCTTGCAGTAAGAGATTATAAGATCTTGATCACTTGTTATATATATGTTGTTAGTATTGCAGTCAGGATGCCACAAGAGATGATCCTCAAATGAGGTAACAAGCTCCCCGCGGAAGTTCCAAACAGCCACTGTTCGATTTCTAAAGGTCAGGAACAGCTGGTTCTCATATAGAAATATAAATGCTGATGGAGTCAAAAATTCAGTGCTGCTAACTTCTGTTATCTCAAAATTCCGAACCTAAAGGAACAGAAGTCAGATATACTACAGGCAATGACAACTACCATGGAAATAAATAACAATGAACCTTACATCAAGAATCTGGAGATTCTCATGATCTTGCTTAACAAGAAGCTTTTCATTGAACTGTTCAATAAAATCCACGTTCTTATTCCGATGAAGAAGATGGTTAAAAGATTTGAGAACAGTACCATCCTCTATTGAAAGAATCTTAAGAGGAACGTAGCCACTAGCTTTAGTAAAAATCAATAGCATGATCCCTGGACTGTTTTGAAAAACCACAAAATGAAACCTAGGTAAGTGCATAGGAAGCAAGATCAAACGAACAAACCAGCTCCAATCATTATAACAAGCAAATGAACCACTCGTAATTTGTGAGTATTTAAGCATGCAACTAGAAATCTACTAAGAAAATATTACCTGATTTTAATCTCTTCGACATTTTTATCTGATATGGAGTACAGCATTGTATAATTTTTGAGGTCAAACACCTTGTATATACTGATAAGAGATATGGAAACAGAAAATAAATAAGTTCATTGTCCAATGGAAGATGATATCTTCACATAAAAGCACATTGATACAGTATAATACTTACCTATCATGTGCAGAATATGTGAGTACCTTTCCATTTACATCATCGAACTCTACAAAACCAGGCCACTTTAGTGACTCGGATTCAAAAAGGGCAAAACCAGCATCTGGTTTAGCTCTCCGTATGTATCTGGAAAAAAAAAGGGATATTCTTTCAGCATGAAAAAATGAAGAGAAAATACAGTAGACAACTAAAATTTAAAAGCTCTTATGTGTCTCTTCAATTCCATTTTCCCTCACTCTAATTTATTATTCAACAAAGGGGGTACACATACTCTATTCTCGTGCTTCTGCATTTTAAAGAACTGAAATTGTCTGATGCATAAACTGAAACTGTGATAAGTGAATCATTGTTCTTATTATAAAACAAGCTTCTTATAACTTCATCAGCAGTGACATTTAGAAAGCATATCCTTTGGTTAGTCTCTGCAAGCAAAAAAGAAAATGCAAATATTACCTTATCAATCTAGTTTATATGTAAACAAAATATGAAACTATAACCATTTAAGTTTTGGAGGACTGAAAAGTACAGTTCCTACCTCGGCTAAATGCTGCACAAACACCAGACTGCGCAAGGGCAAAAACAATGTCACGTGCAGCCACAATCTCAATAATCTTTGACCTCTTTCTCAAAAATGGCAGCACCATGGAACAATGGCCTTTTGGATCATGTGTATCATATTCCTCCTATGTATAAATTGAAGCATAAGATTAAATACGAAGGCCCACACCAACTATATATCAGAGTTAGTCTTTTTAATAATCATCAGAGAAATGAAGCACCCACTAATGATTGATACTAAAAGGTACACAAGGAAATGCATATCAGAAGTAGGTCATAATGCGGCAGTATACACAAAGATTATTATTTCCTCACAGCTAAGTTCATCAAAATTGCTTTAATATCAATAACTCTGTTTGTCATCGTCTTCTTGATCACCATGCCTGTGTGGTGACTGGCAACACATGGATATGAGAATCATGAACTCTACCTTCCAGCTTCATGTGAATTAAAAACACAGTCAAAGAAAATTGAGCTCTTACTTCCAGTTTCAATAAATAGAGACTGATTACAACTATGCAACAATATTAAGAAGCACAGAAACATAATCTTTAGTTGTTCAGCAATGGATAAGGTATCATTATTCAGCCTGAACTTGGAGTTAACGGTGGTGAGTCTTTTTGTCCATCAGAAGTTGAAATTAATAACATTACAATGAAATAATACGAGAATGTAGACTGGATCCACGACCCACGTAGCAAAATGATCAACTCAGATACAAAAGGAAAAAAAAATCATTAAGATGCCTATTACAAGTTGGGTTCACATGATGCCAGAGATTGCAAATAACAGACCATATTTATAGTTAAAATTAGCTTGAATTAGACATATTATGAATGTAATTCTCACTGATCGGACTTGGGAAGTTAATTATTTAGCTAAGTGAAGACAAAGTAAAATTTAAAAAAAAGATTAGAAAATAGCAAACCTGCAAACGAATGTTACGAAATCTCTCCTGGGCGTCTGTCATGGTAAAAGCACGGTCCCGTTTAGAACTAATTTCCCGTCTCTGAAGTTTCTTAACGCTGTTAACGAAGCCATCAAAGCCAGCCCAACCAGTACGACCTCGTTTCTTTGCCAACACCCTTCTTCCACTGCAAGGCCTAGGGCTCACCGTTATCCTCTTCCCTCCGCCTCCACTCTCCATCTCCCTCTCACTCACTACCCTTCAGCTCCCCACTTAACACTCGATTTCATATTTAGGTCGACAAATTTTCCGATGATCGACTACGTTTACGAGTTACTACGAGCCGACGAAGAGGGTTTCTGCTAATTGTGTTTTTTAAATTTTTCCCTAATTTGAGAGCAGTAGCGGTTTGTTGTCGTGTTCAGATTTAGTTTCAAATATCACCCTGTTGAGTTGATATCAGATTATCACCGAAAGAATATACCAGCATTAATTAATTAATTAATTAAAATTCACTGAATTTGATTTGGACGGGCTTTGAGTTTAGGCCTTTTCTCTCCGTTGTAATTGGGCCTACAAATAAAACGACATCGTATAATTAGCCAGTCAAGCCCAGCCCATCTAGCATGGACGTGCGTTGACTACCAGTTTCAAATTAGACGTGGAAACGGAAAAATTACGCACGCGAGTGTAAATATCATTTAGATCCCTGTACTCTGAACTGGTAGTTTCTTTGAAGAAATGAACAGAGAGAGTGAAGGAAACGGAGGAGGGAATGAAGATGGCCATCCAGTTCCTCTAGTATAGTAAACTCCAAAGATCAATGAAGATGGTCCGATCCTATCCCGTCCCGTCCCGCCCTGCCCTGTCCTTCACTCGTTGGTCTTAAACAGCATTCTTTGCTTGAATTAATGGTCTCACTCGTTCACTCACTCTGATCCCTCCACAGTCCCGACCACCACCAGCCCAGCCAAAGCAATTCATTGCACAAATCAAATCAACCAATCCCATGACTGCCAGTGGCTTATTTTTTTAAATAAAGTATATATTTTTAATTTTTTATTCTTCATAAATAAATTATTAAACTAATCTTTATTTAATTTTAATTTTAAATAAACTACGTGTGAAATGACCAGGTCCAGCAAATATCCAGACAGGTAAGTGAACGGTTTTACTTTCCTGTATGGTGGATTGAACTGAGTTACTAACATCGCTGTCAGTGCCTCTTTCTCTCTCTCCCAATGAAAACAGGTCATGTAAAGGTAAATTTCAAATGAAAATGATTTTAAGGTATGTGCATTGTGTCATGCGTGTCTCCTCATTCCTAGTTTAATACGTCTACTTGCTTTGCTTTGTGCACATCTACATCTCCTCCCAATAAATAATGAAATCCAGACCGGCTTTCACACTACTGTATACACACCACAACGTCGTGTAAGCTAATCACGAAAAACCTGCAGGGCAAACCACCAGAAGGAGGAGGAAGAGAAAGAAATGGAGGTGGGGAATGGTAATCTTGTTTTCAGAATGATCTCTTCGGTTATCTGTCTGGGAATCGCTTGCCTGTTCATTCATCTCTACAAAACAATCTGGTTGAAGTCGGAGAGAGTGAGAAGGAAGCTGAGAATGCAAGGGATAAAGGGTCCTCCACCCTCGATACTATATGGGAATCTGCCGGAGATGCAGAAGATCCAATCAAAATCAGCAGAAGCAAAAACATCCAATCTTGCTGCCACCGACGTCGTTGCTCACGACTATACTTGCACGCTCTTCCCATATTTCGAACAGTGGAGAAAAGAATACGGTAACCTAGCTATTTTCCTTCTCTTCCCTCTGCTTAATTCAATGCATGTAGGGCATATGCTTAATTTGATCAGTCAATGCCTCGCTAGCCAGCCAGCTAGCTGCTGCATGAACATTATCCTGGATCCCTTCCTTCACAATCTAAAGTACACGTGGAGGCAGGCAGTCAGCATCAATATCCAAAACTTCAATACTCATTCCTGTTACTGTTTTGAATGATCCATACTTTTTGAATTGATCGTTCCCAAGTTCATTAAATTTGCCAGCCTGTTTGCACCGAGTGACCCGCAGATCAACTTTCTATCTATAGAAGATCGGGTTTGGGTCACTACTAAATTAAGTCGGCAATGTCAATTACTAGATTACAGTATATATACATGGTAATATGGTATGAGCGGGTGTGGCGACAAGACAATCACTCACTGATCTCTCTATGTAAATTATATAATGGACGAACTGTTATAATAATATGTCTACTAACTTAGTGATTTTATTATATGATCATGTGTAAATAAATTTACAACGGTGAGAGATCTATCCCAGACACATCAATGCCATCTTCATTAGGGTTTTGTGTTAAATTCTAAATTTTTAATGTATTTTTTTATTAAAAAAAAATCAATAGCAAACAGCTTCCATGGCGTATCCATTAGAGAGATGCCGATTGCCTGGCCCTGGTGGTCCCTCAATAATTATCAGTGGGATGTGTGTATGTATAAATAGGTGCATTGAAAGAATTTTGTAATATTAGTTCGTATATACATGCAGGTCCAGTATACACGTATTCAACAGGAATGAGGCAACACTTGTATGTGAACCAGCCGGAGCTAGTGAAGGAGATGAATCAGAGCGTGTCTCTGGATTTGGGTAAGCCTTCTTATGTAACCAAGAGACTTGCTCCCATGCTCGGCAATGGCATTTTGAGGTCCAATGGCCATATTTGGGCTCACCAGAGAAAAATTGTTGCACCCCAGTTCTTCATGGAAAAGGTCAAGGTAATAGATATAAATCAACCGATCATTAGCTCAACCCATATTTCCATTATTAATAAATGTATTTGTTAACTAATTAAGCAGACTTAATTGATTTTATATTAATTAAGGTTGCGTTGTGGTCTTGCTGTGTAGGGGATGGTGGGGCTAATGGTGGAGTCGACACTGCCATTGCTCAGAAAATGGCAAGACTGCATAGAAGCAGAAGGTGGTGCAAAAGCTGCAGATATTAGAGTGGATGAAGATTTGAGGGGTGTATCAGCAGACGTCATCTCGAGGGCTTGTTTCGGGAGCTCTTATCTCAAAGGCCAAGAGATTTTCTCTAAACTTAGGAGTCTTCAGAAAGCTGTTTCCAAACAAAGCTTCCTCTTCGGGGTTACCAGTTTTGCGTATGTCGTTATACATGTTTTAACTTCTTCTTGCAGCATTTTCTTCTGCATGCATGCATGCTACTCCCACTATTTATGTTATATATGTATACTGACATTAATGCTTGCAGAAGCAGGTTTCTGACAATGAAGAAGCAGAACGAGATTAGCAGTTTGGAGATAGAAATAGAGACGTTAATATGGGACACGGTGAAAGAACGTGAATGCTTACGGACAACATCATCATCAGATAATAAAGATCTAACGCAGTTGATCCTGGAGGGTGCCGTGAATGATGATCAAAGTCTAGGCAAGGATTCATTTGTCCGATTCGTAGTTGATAATTGTAAGAACATATATTTTGCTGGCCATGAATCTACTGCTGTTGCTGCCTCCTGGACCTTGATGTTACTTGCTCTACATCCAGAATGGCAAGCTCGTATTCGCGCAGAGCTCACTCAAGTTTGCGGCCAGGATAGCCTGCCAGATGCCGATTCACTTCCCCGCTTGAAAACGGTGTGTATATATATATATATATATTATGTATATACAGACTGCTAACTAACTATGGTGAAACATTGGAATAATAGGTACGCATATGCTTGGATTGCAGGTGACTATGGTGATTCAGGAATCACTGCGTCTGTACCCACCAGCAGCATTCGTGTCAAGGGAAGCACTGGAAGACACTCAAATCGGAAACATTAAAATCCCAAAGGGTGTATGCTTGTGGACCCTGATTCCAACTCTACACAGGGATCCTGAAATATGGGGAGAAGATGCAAACGAGTTTAAACCGGAGAGGTTTTCTGAAGGCGTCTCTAAAGCTTGCAAATTCCCTCAAGCTTACGTCCCATTCGGACTGGGTCCTCGCCTCTGCTTGGGTAGAAACTTTGCAATGGTTCAGTTGAAAATTGTTCTCTCCCTCATTGTCTCCAAGTTTACCTTCTCATTGTCCCCAAATTACCACCATTCTCCTGCTTACAGAATGATTGTAGAGCCTGGACACGGCGTCCATATTCTCCTCCAATGAATGTAACAACGCCAATTGAAAATTGCACCTTATTTGGTTTGGGTTGGCTCTGCCCTCTTAGGACTGGACTTATCACCCTGTTGCTGGACCAAAATGTTATTTGCTGTTGGATTTATCAATCAATCAATCTTCTTCTTTTTTTAATATAAAATCAATTGGTACAAATTGACAATCCACTGCCGGCGACAACTCGAATTGGTATAAATTTTAAATTAATTATTTTTTTCTGTTAGGTGTCAATTGAAGGGAAGTCAATATTTTTAAATTTTAACCATATATGTGAAGAAAATGAAAAGAACAAGGGGTGTAAATGATAATCTCCTATTGTTATGTTGCTCATGCCCCCAATTTTTTAAACGTAGTTAATGAAGTGAAACTTCAATCTTCAATACCAACTATCAAAGCGGCGACTCATCCGTAAAGGCTCTTTCAATCGTAGCCTCATTCGTTCTGGAAATTCTTTGTTACGGTTTCAAATCTTTCTGTTCGAATTTCCCTGTTTGTGCATTACTTAATTTGCATTACTGATTGTTTGCAGCAACAGAAATATCAGTCAATGGAATCGGAATGGAAATATAATACGCAGACATAGAGGCATTGCCGATGATCAGCACTGACCTTGAAGTCGACGGGACATTTCCACCTGCAGTTGAAGCTTTCCGCAGCCAGATTCAAGAAGCTGACAGCATCCTCTTTGCTTCACCCGAGTACAATTATTCCATCGACGCTACAATCATTTCAATTTATAAGCTAAACGATTTGATTTCAATGATTCTTACCAGCACCGTTGAAGAACGCGATCGACTGGGGCATCTAGGCGTCGGACGATCGCAGTACCATCTACGCCAAACTGGAGTATTCCTGGATCTTCATTTCATCAACAAACCAGAGTTCTTTTCCAATGCGTTTCAGCGACCTTCGAAATTCGACGGCGATGGGAACTTGGTTGATGCCGAGGTTAAGGAGAAACTAAACAGCGTTCTGGTGGCCTTGCATCCATTTTCTTTGAGAGTCCAGTCCAATAGTATGATACAGTGCAGAAGAATGCGGAGCACACTTGTCAATTAGTCCAAAATAGACGAAGCTGTGTCGTTTTGACCTCTCCTCCCTCCACGTGTACATATTGGTATTCCATCTTCTAATCCTCAGCGGACCAGTTACATTCCATATTGGTTTTTTTTGGGCGAAGAGGGAAGAAGCCAGGCCAACATTGAAGCTGAGATGGAGGCAATGGCAGCGGTACAGCCAGCAATCAGAGTCGCAGCTCTGTGCGGCTCACTTCGTAGAGCTTCCTTCAATCGTGGCCTCATTCGTTCTGGTGCTTTAATAAATCTCTTCAAATTTCTTTCTTTTGTTGATTCAACTCTCTTTATCTTCTGTCGCATCTGGTTGTCATTTTTTTCCCCGACGTTTCTTTGTGATTGTGGGTGATTTTTAATTGAATGTAGCTATTGAATTAACCAAAGAGTCAGTGACGGGCATTGAAATAGAGTACATAGAAATATCGCCATTGCCGATGCTCAACACCGATCTCGAGGTGGACGGAACTTATCCGCCCGTCGTTGATGCTTTTCGTCGGAAGATTCTTCAAGCTGATTGCTATCTCTTTGCTTCCCCTGAGTATAATTACTCTGTCACCGGTACCCTCTTTGCATTTTTCCCTAAGACTCACATTGATACCTTTTTAATGCTTTTGAATCCTAAGAAATGGGATTTTCTGTTCTATATTTGTTGGATCGTGTTACTATCCCTATAATTTATTTTACTCAAAATGGTTTAGTATAAGCTTTAAGTTGCAGTATGTCCAAGCGTAACGGTTTTTTCTTCTTTTTTAATTGAATGAGAATTACATTATTTTGCTAAAAGGAATATAGAAGAGGAGTAAGAGTAAAAGGAGTTTTGAGAATCAAACAATATCGAAAGGAATAAAGAGGAGAAGGCAAGCTGAAAGATGTTTTTCTTGGAGACAGATTGTGGGTTAAAGTTGTAATGTCTAAGTAATGGGTGAGGTATCAACTTTGTGTCATTAGGACCATCTGCAGCAATGCATGTACTGTATGTTCATTTGTTTGACCACTTGAATGTATTTGGAATCTGTACTTGTATGGATGCTTTTTTTATTTTGATAAATTTATACAATTTATTATAGGGGAAATAGTTAGAAATTCCATTGACCTTCAGTTGACATATTTGTTCTTGCAGTCAGCACAGTCAGCTATCACATCTCGGGATGCACCTAAGTTTTTGACCTCAAATAATGTGTGCAGTAAATGGTTTAGAAGTATATGGTGTATTTAGACAGTTTTCAGTTATCCAATTCTTTAGGGATGAAAATAACCAAGCTTTTAATTTTATATATTATTGGAAGAAACTTGACATATTAGTTTGATGATGTTGTTTAATTAGATTGGAATAAATTCTCTTTTTAATATCTTAAATTAATGTCCAAGGACTATCTCCACAAAATAGATTCGTCTATTTGACTCTAAGGCCTTCATTCTTCTTTTCACAAGGTAATTTATATCTATGTGCTTGAGTGAATGAGTGACCAAATAATTATCAGTTATTTACCGATTTGAACTTTGCAGAATTTGTCAAGGCTGGCACGTAGACAATTTTCAAAATATCATATACGCCGTTGATTTTAAGTTTTGGTCGTTTGTTTCAAAATGTTTCAAATTGATGACACGCTTTCTTGGTGTGTACATGTGCATTTTAGACATGTTTTTCAGAGTCAAGAAGAATTTTACCTGTCATTGCTTTTATGATTTTCATCTTTCTTTTTCTTACAAAGAGTCATTGACTTCCTCATGATCCAGTCTCTATTATGTTTTCAATTATCTTCGTGCCATATAGTTTATGACAAGGACAAGCTGCACCCCGAATACTAGTGTTTATCCTTTGCAGTCTCGGATTTGTATCAGTTCTTCTATCAGGGTTGAGACCCTCTGCTGTCATACAAGTGGTGGAAAACATATTGAGAAATAGAAGTTGTTGTGTCAGGTTTAAGTTGCAGCGCAGAGAAACAATATGCAGATAGCTTTTCAATACACACCTAATTTGGACCCATGACACTGCTTCTTAAGGAGAGGAATTGCCATTGGTCTTATGAGCATTTGCGACATATGAAGACAGTGTTATGCCAATTTATGCTGCAGCTGCTACTGATAAAAGACATGCCAAGTAGCAAAACTTGTAGATGCATATTCCATGGCTTGGTTGCAAACTGACAATGCTTTTGAAAACATTTTATTTAGAGTCTAGGGCTGATGTGCAAGATTTAATTTGTCATCCATGAGTTGGCTACATCTCAAACATTGTGTGATTTAGCTGCTTTATTTATTTTTACACTTTGGATTACATTTGACCATAGAAATTGATAATACTTGAGAAATTCATTTCAGTATAATAGTTGTCTTTTACAGAAATTTAAAATGTGATTATTGATGTGTATCATGTTTCATTTTATTTCTCGGCTTACATCTGCTCACTGATCCTTCTCCTTCATTATACAAGGACCTCTGAAGAACGCAATTGATTGGGCATCTAGACCTCCGAATGTATGGGCTGATAAAGCTGCTGCCATTGTAAGTGCTGCTGGAAGTTTTGGGGGGGGACGTGCACAATATCACCTTCGCCAAATTGGAGTTTATCTCGACCTTCATTTCATCAACAAACCTGAATTTTTCTTAAATGCATTCCAACCTCCTGCTAAGTTCGACAGCCATGGCAACTTGATTGATGAAGAATACAAGGAAAGGCTAAAAGAAGTTCTTCTTGCCTTAAAAGCATTTACCTTGCGACTCCAAGGTAAGTGCTGAATTAATATGTATTAGGGATTTGGCAGACTTTGATTGTTTATACTTTGGACAGAATTTGATGTGTGGTTGGAAACTCTCATTCATTAGCAGATACTGTACCACTCAGGCCACTGTAATCTGTCGGCTTAACCACCATGATGGATGTTTCAGTTCCTAGCAAATATTTCTACCAGCTGCTTTCCGTGCACTGTTGGTTGTTACTGGTGTTTCTATCACGAATTTGTCATTTAAATTTCTTTTTAGGGTTATCAACTTTCATTTCCACAGAAGAAACTTCTACCCTTGGATGGTCTTACGTCTTCAACATGGGATGGCACGTTCCCATGCAAGAATTGTGACGTAAAAGGCCGGGAACTTCTCAGATGACGGCTGCACGCTAGCAAAGAATCCATTTGCATGGCACGATCGCCTCCTAATATTTGATTGGGCCGATCTCTTAAAGACGAATAAGAAATACGTCAGGGACGGTTCTATTCAGCCCAATTTATCTCTATCCGTATCCGAAGCCTTAACTAATTGCTCGCTCTCTACTCTCCCTTTTGGCTAAACATAGTGGAAAGAAAATGGTAAAACAAACCCAACGGGAGAGACACGTTTCTAAAGTCGAGAATGAAGGGAAAGGCTAAAAAATGATACGAATGGTAATAGTAATGGATGATGCACTGCCATTGCCCCCAGCTGCTTTTTGGCACAATTACGGCAATACAGCAGCAGCAGCAGCTTTTTCTCAGAGTCACAGACGTCGCTTTGCTTGCTCCATCTGCTGCTGCAGAGCCGCCTACTCTTTTTATGTTGTTGTAATTATGACATAGTTTTTCTTTTTGTAGCAATACATGTCCCTCCTTATCCATATGGAAACGACAAAAGTTTTGAATTTTGACCGTCGCATTTTCGTCCGGCTGTGGTAGGACTTATTTGTTACAAATGGGAAAATATATATTCCTATTTGTAAAATACAAATACACGTACTCTTATTAAGTGTCAGATACTCTTCCTTGCATTAAAAATGGTTCAAAATTTACAAGCAATATGATTCACAAACTATAAATAAATAAATAAATAAAATTAATATAATAATTTAATTATATTGTGCCGTAAGAAGGGGGTTTGCTTGGCTGGTTGTGATTGAAGAAGATGCCCTTATAGAGTAAGACAGGCAGCCCTTAAATGTAAATGTAATCCGCCCAAATGGCAATGGAGTGTCCACCTAATTTTCAATTAAAAATATATATATATATATTACTAGACTATAACATAGAGGGTCATGGTGGTGATCACCTAATGGTAGTGTGGAAAAAGGACACGTGGCCCCCCTTCAGAATAAAGACAGAGCATACATTTTATGGGACCCAGTGATCTGGTGTGGGTTTGACCTTGTTCCAACAGGAAGACGACCCAACCAGCTGGCTGGCTGGCTGGCTGGCTGCAGGCACCCCTTAACTTGTAAAATGTAATTTCATTTTTGCCCTTTATTTTCTCATATTCATGTTTTATGACAAAAATAGAGTATTTTCTCCTTTTAAGACCCTTGTTTTCATATAATCTCACATAGAAACCCCTGAAAAAATTTATTGTGTGAAAAACATGCAAACAAATAATAACCATCTAAATTAACGAGAGAACGTGCAAGTAAAGGCCAAGGCAAAGAATGAACTTGACTTTGTTGAGTTGTGCTGATCGAGAAGAATGGTGAAAGATAGCATGAAACAATTGGTTTAGAAGGACAAAGTTGCAAAACTTAAAAGTAACGTGAGAATAGGTGAGGCAAAAGATTATATATTAATAAATTAATTCCAAAATTAATGGCATTTTGTTATCAGGTGAATGGTGTAGTCCTGAGACTAAAAATGGCTAGCACGTCATCCTGCCATTCTCTTCTCCTTCCAACTGTTTGGTCTGCTAATCATTTTAGGAGCCAAATCCGGAACTACAGAGAATTGTGTTCTTGAATCACAATCAAACCAAGAAAACCAAAAAAAATCACACCCCTCACCAAAGGTGGAAAAGAAGAAGAAGAAGAAAAAAAAAGAAGCTACCCAGAAACAAAGAAAAAGCCAGTGCTTGGCAACAGGCTTCTCTTTTGGCTTTTGCTTTATTCATCAATCTAACAGCTCTCATGTTTGTTTGTTTTTTTTTGTTTTGTTTTGGGAAATCTGAGAAATCCCATTTCATCAAAGCTTCTTGTTTTGTTTTTCTTCCAGTCCCTCCGTTATATACTCTTATGGGTTTGTCACGGAAATGAGAGTTTAATGCCCGAAGCGCAGGCATTGGTATAACAAATAACGGACGAAAGTTTTTTGTATTTTTTTTTACTTTGGCTTCTGTTTTCTATGATTCCCTCCATTTTTTATTTTCCGGGGTTGTTGCAGAAAAGTCTTTTCTGTTCTTGAAAACCAGGAGAAAAATATAAACTTGACCCGGGTATTGATGGGAGAAGAATAATAAGCGAAAAAGGGAATGAGAGAGAGAAGAAACAGCTGTGGACAGAAGGAGATAATGAGCAAAGAACAAACAGGTTTTGTTGCAAAGGCCTGGGAAACAACAGTTAGAAAATCACAATTAGTTGCAAAGAGGAGAAACAATACATTCTTCACTACAATGTCTGTAGCCCATGTTGATGATGATGAGCATGGTCCAGGTGAAGTCTATCATGCCGAGAGAGTACTCGCTAATGGCGATTTCTACACTGGCCATTGTGCTGATAATCTTCCTCATGGCCAAGGTAAATACCTCTGGACTGATGGCTGCATGTATGTTGGTGAATGGTACAGAGGAAAGACAATGGGAAAAGGCAAATTTAGCTGGCCTTCTGGTGCAACTTATGAGGGAGATTTCAAGGGAGGATATATAGATGGAAAAGGAACTTATACTGGCTCAACAGGGAATACCTACAGAGGTTCTTGGATTATGAACTTGAAACACGGGCAAGGAACTAAGAATTTTTCTAATGGCGATTACTATGATGGAGAATGGCGACGTGGGTTGCAGGATGGCCATGGAAGATATCAATGGAAGAATGGGAATCATTATATTGGTCAGTGGAAAAATGGGACGATTGATGGCAATGGAACAATGATTTGGAGCAGTGGAAATAGATATGATGGAGTTTGGGAAGATGGATTGCCTAAAGGGAATGGGACATTCAGATGGGCAGATGGGAGTTTTTATGTTGGTGTTTGGAGTAAAGATCCTAAAGAACAGAATGGAACTTATTATCCATCGGGTTCTCCAGCCGGAAATTTGGATTGGGATCCTCAACAAGTGTTTTTGGTGGATTTGAATGATTGCCAGATATGTCCAGTAGAGAAAGTTTCAATCTTTCCATCACAAAAGATGACTAATTGGCCTGGAATAGCTGGGGACGTTAATCATAAACAAATGGTTTACAGGAAATGGAATGATGTCGGGGAGCCCAGGAGGATGTCAGTTGACGAACGGCTTAGTAATTATAGTTTGGATACTGATGGCAGTAACAATGCTTCTGCTGTTAGTGACGGTGATTTGAGGAATGATGATGAGGGTCTAGAGAATCTTCCGCTCGAAGATTTGGATACACGAGCGGGCAGGCTGACGTTGAGAATACAACCTTCCCCAAAGCAGGGAGAGACAATAGCCAAAGGCCATAAGAACTATGAGCTTATGCTCAATTTGCAGTTAGGGATCAGGTATTTTGCTCTTTGTTCTTGTTCGTTAAATTCTATTGCCTCTTGTTTATGTTTTTGGTGTGTATTTTGTTGTATCCCTTGTTTTTGAATGATGTCTTGTGAGAAGGATTTTAGGATGAAGTAAATTTAATATTAAGCTTTCCTGTCACCTCCAAACATAATGTGTTTATGTGTTGATATGTATTACAATTACAATTATCATTTTGTTAGAAGTCATTTAGGTTGAAATGAACTTTCAGATACTTTTAAGGTTCTGTAATGTACTTGAGTGTTATAATCAAGATCTCAAAATGCTTATTGGGGTCTATAATATCCTCTAAAAACTATTTTCCTCCAAGTTGTAGCTAATATTTTGCAGAAACTCTTCTGTTGAAGATTCTGAAGAAAATTTTTGAAGTTTTTTGTCATGACTCACAAGAAGTAGCAATGTTATTCATTTTTTAACTTATTTTCTTATGCTATGGCACAGACATTCTGTTGGGAGACCTGCTCCAGCTACATCTCTTGATTTAAAGGCTTCGGCTTTTGATCCCAAGGAAAAGGTATGGACAAAGTTCCCACCAGAAGGATCGAAGCATACTCCTCCTCATCCATCTTGTGAGTTCAAATGGAAGGATTACTGCCCGGTAGTTTTCAGGTTGTGGTCAATATGATATCTTTTTTCAATGAATTGTCCTCCTTTAGAGAGCATTTTAGTCTTAATTTATCATGTAAGCTGTCTGATACTGTTGGAATATATTTTCTAAGAAATGTCTCAAGTTGCACTTGCAACTACTGTCACTGGCCATTGGGCATTGAAGAGAACTATGATTTTATCTGCCTGACAAATATTAACAGCCTAAAGTTTTGAAAGCTCTGTTTGAATAAAATGCATGGTGTCTGGATGTGCCTTATCCATATTATGTTTCATCATTTCATTAATGAATCATGTTGATACATTTTTCTACCACCATAACTTTCTGCAGTCTTCATCTGCTGGTAGCATCTGACATTTCTTTAAATTTTTATTTTCAGGACTCTTAGGAAATTATTCAATGTGGATGCAGCTGATTATATGATATCTATATGTGGAAATGATGCCCTTCGAGAGCTCTCATCCCCTGGAAAAAGTGGAAGTTTTTTTTATTTAACCAATGATGACAAGTACATGATAAAGACTGTGAAGAAGGCAGAAGTAAAAGTAAGTTTCTTTCTTTTGTGTTTTGTTGTCTTGTGCTTCAGCTTCAATTTGAATTTGAGATTGGTAAATGTGTTTAAGTTTGTATTTTAACTTTTTGATGAATTGTATACAAGCTTTACAACAATATTTTCTAAATCCTGTATACTTTGTAAAGGAAAAATAAGGAAAAAAAAACAAAAGGACTCTTTCCATACTTTTTTCCAAGGCATTAGCTTGTTTTGCTTTTGACACATGACCACTCACAATTCTATGGTGCATCTCATGCAATGAAAAAATACTGATTATTTTCTTTAGTTTATTTCTTTACGGGGAATCAATTCATACACAAATCCTAATAGTCACAATTTCACAGGTGCTAATTAGAATGCTGCCAGCCTACTATAATCATGTTCGAGCTTTTGAGAATACACTAGTCACCAAATACTATGGCCTACATTGTGTGAAATTAACTGGGACTGCTCAGAAGAAGGTACTGTGAAAAGATATGAAATCTCAATTCAACGTGTAAATTCTCATAATCATTTCCATTTACATCACTCATTTTGGTATTGATGAGCCAGGTGCGATTTGTCATAATGGGGAATCTGTTCTGTTCTGAGTATGCCATTCATAGGCGCTTTGACTTGAAAGGTTCTTCTCATGGTCGAACAACTGCCAAACCCGAGTCAGCAATTGATCCAACAACAACTCTTAAAGATCTTGATCTTAATTTTATATTTCGACTACAAAAAGTTTGGTTCCAAGAGTTTTGCAAGTAAACACACTTTGCTAGTATCTCCTTTCTCATTTTGTTCTTTTTCCTTTGGTTGAATTGTTACAACTTGTCCAGAACTTACACCATCACTTGCGGTCTGGATAAAAATATAGGAAAATGTGGAAAAGTGTCCACTTCCTTGTAACGTCATGTCTTATTTGGATTTGAAAAGATGCACATTAAGTTTTCCAAAGGATGGTGGCAAATTGTCTTTAGAAGCCTTTGAAATCAAATTGGGGGTAGAGAATGTATATAAAGCTGTGGAACTTGAATACATTGCGATTATTATTTTAATGCTGATGTGACTGCTCTTTTGATGTAGCTTAGAAGAAAATGAAAGAAACTAATGGTCACGGATTGTGTTCATGGACTTAACAAGGGAGAAATTTGATCATTAGTCTTGATTGATGAATGCTACATGTCAATAACCGTTCATATGTAGAGTTATATGTAAAGTAAATCATTTCATTCTTGTTAAGCTTTTATTACATCTATATAATTTTTATGTTGGCCGGGCATCTTTTTGTTTTTTCTTAATCAATTTAAGTAACTTACCAAAGAGGTTGTTTTCACGTGTAAATTGATCTCTGTTTGTGCAGGCAAGTGGACCGGGACTGTGATTTTCTTGAACAAGAGAGAATAATGGACTACAGTCTTTTGGTTGGTCTTCACTTTAGAGAAGCTATTTCATATAGGGATCCTCACATACCTCGTGCTTCCGGGGCTGGCACTCCCAGAGGTTCTAGTCTCAGTTAGCATTTCCTATTTACTCTTTTCAATACCATATCATTACTGAAAAGTACAACATGTTTTGAACGTGATTGGCAGGCAATGCAGAACTTGATAATGAACCAGCAGCCCCTCGCCTTTCTAGAGTAGACATGGATCAACTACTTTTGGATCCCACTCGGTAATACAAATTCATGAACATTGAACTTATATTCCTGACTTCATTGACGAAGTTCTAGTTATTTCAAAATAAATTTTGCCATTAATAATCCAAATTAACCATGCATATTTCAGTCTCTATGTATAATAGATAAAAAAATAAAAACAAAATGAACCTACCTTTTTTTTTCTGGTTGTGTTGCAGGTGGGCTTCCATAAAGTTAGGTGTGAACATACCGGCCAGAGTTGAACAAACAGTGAGACAACATGATTGTGAAACTCAACTGATTGGAGAACCGACTGGCGAATTATATGATGTTATCCTCTTCTTTGGCATAATAGACATACTACAAGACTATGATATTAGCAAGAAGCTTGAGCATGCATACAAATCAATGCAATATGATCCTACATCAATCTCTGCTGTTGATCCGAAGCAATACTCAAAACGCTTTCGGGATTTCATTTACAGAATTTTTGTAGAAGACACATGAGATATATAGAATTAGACCAAAAATCTTGAAATTGCAGTCAGGGGCCATCAATGTATAGTGGGCTTACCTTTGTTCATAGAGATGAAAGTAGTTACCAGTAGAAGGTTTAAAATTTGGCTGTTGACATGGCTGCGGAGGATTATTTTTGGCTGACTGAAATTCCTGGTGTTGGACATTTCATAGTTGCAGTTTCCCTCTTCATCATCTCTATTAGCTTAGACATACAAGGTATATGATAAGGTTTAGAAGAGGCAATAGATATTTATGTCATAAACAGAGAGTTACTGAAGCTTGTTTCAAAAAAATGATTTGACCAAATCAAGTGTTGTTGGGCCTGAATCGGACTGAACTGGCGTTAATTCTTTCTGTACCTAAATTTTTTCCCAGAAGGTGTAGTGAATCTGGGTTTGACATGAAATAATTATGTACATAAGGAGGTCATAATGTAACTAGCATTTAGTTGTTTACCTCAAATTGCGGATCATTTTCAGTTTTTCTCTGTGCATGATATTTGTATTGCATGTAACTTGCACTTTCAATCTACAGTTTTAAGTATTGCTGGTTGTCTGCACTTTCTTACGACTAGAAATTCAAAGGAAAATTATTCAGTTCTACCACACAGTATTGAAATCGTGCACTTAACCAATGGATGATGGTGTTGCAAAAGGGACATATGATTTGTATAGCTTGCCCTCTCATTTCTACTCAACACATCAGACTCATTAAATGATGCAACCTCCCACATTTCTGCTCAAATATCAGACTCATTAAATGATGCAACCTCCCATGAATGCAGGTAAGAGAGAGCTTTAAGAAGTATTATTTTATAATATTATTCAATTAATAAAAAAATTTATTTATTAATAATAGCTTTATTATCACTAATAACGTGTCTCACTTGATACTTGAATTCAAATAGTGTTTGCCAGCTGACCCCCATCACCATGTGCCATTAATTAAGGCAGTTTTGAAGAGAAACATAACACCGGGTGATATTGTCAGCATGTCTGGATAGAACTGGAAGAAAAGTTGAGCAACTGCACTGCATGCATGAGAATCTCGTCACTCTTTGAGTTTGGCATAAATAAATAATAGCAAATAAATAAATCTCTTAAAAATTGGTCTGCCACTAAGGAGGCAACGTCATTACTTGGTAAGTGACTATCCCAATGCCCCATTTC
Source organism: Xylocarpus granatum (assembly GCA_019650275.1). NCBI lineage: Eukaryota > Viridiplantae > Streptophyta > Magnoliopsida > Sapindales > Meliaceae > Xylocarpus > Xylocarpus granatum. The sequence goes on along the minus strand of BNST01000800.1, from coordinate 152,841 downwards.
TCATTTTCCTCGCTGCTCAATTCTGCTTAAAATCCTTCAATGAGGGTTGACTTGACTGCAGTTTTTCTGTCACCACTCACCAGTGAATCCATCTCATTTTAAGACTAGTCGACCAGTAACAACTAATTACTAATGCAGCTTAATTGGACTCAATTTTGAAGAAAAATATATTCTCCCTGATTCTTCTTAAAAGGGTCTGGAATTCCCTCCCCCTATCCATCTATTGCTTAATAACATTGACTGGTGCTTGTACGGAGTTGTCTATTTAATTCAATGTGGAAGAGACAACAGGAAGAACTTTTTTTTAGACTCAGGAAACAATGCTCCCAGTTAACCTTGGAGCTTGGATTGAGTTAGGGAATATTTATGCAAGGTTAGGAAACCATAGCCTGTAGGATTGCCTACCCTGCATAGGGTGGGTTTCAAGTTGATTTCCCAAAGCAAACATGTTAAACTTGTATTTTTAAAAAATACTTTTCAACCGTGCAATGAAATATTCATATCAGTATTATTTGTAGCTATGAGAAAGTTTGAGAACACTTTTGTTTTAACCCCTTTTTCTTGACATAGAAAGAAAAGGATGGTCAGATGTTTCTTCTGTATTCATAAGAGGATGATAAATGTTATTCACAAACTCAAGTGTTTATCAATATTTGACAGACAGCCAACGCTTACTTCTTTACATCATTTTGCTCTTTCACCGTTAGGGTAAACAGAGACACATGAGTTTGATCATCATCAATTACGAGTAAAGTAAAATTCATAGAGCTCCAAGAACTACATCTACGTCTACATATCCTTAGCAGTCACTGCATTCTGTGTCTTGTAGAACAGATAACCGTAAGGTTCTTCATACCATGCTCAACATAGCAGCCTTAGTTGATCTAGTTTATTACCTGAGTGGCACGTACAAACATTTCCGTTAGTTGAAAATTAAAATAAAGAAAATCAATACTGCTTAGGACTTGAAGTGCAGAGAAAAACATTAAGAACTTTCCTATATCCAAAGTAGTATGTGTGGCAATAGCATAAAATAAAATATCAACAGCTAGAACAACTAAACTAAGAAATTAAATAAAGTAGTAAGTATACTAACAACATAACATAAAATATCTTCAGCAAGAACAAGTTAACAAAGGAATTAAAGAGAACCATCCTACCAACATCACCAAGCATAAACTCAGAGCACAAATGTTTCGGGAGTCTCATCACTCAGAAGATCATAGTCGCAGACAACTCTATGGAAATGTTGAATGGTCACAGACTCCAGAGTTACTACTGTAACAGCCAAAATCCAGTGCCTTCACAATTGACCTTATAACTTATAAAATCAGAACACCAGACTGTTTACCAATATCACAATCCACAAGCAAGGAACGGACAAGAGCATTTTCGGATGGCTATACTTTGTACACTTTTCTTCAATGCTAAAAGGTCAATGAAACAAACCAGAAGCATCTACAACTAATTTTTCATAAGATATGGAAATCACATACTTCAAAATTCAAGCAATTGCATACAAATTTTATCATCATCACATTGGGAATATAGACTGATAGAACAGAGCATCTGCAATGACTAAGAATTGAGACAACTTTTGTGAATTACCCTTTGAAAGATTTTGTAAATAGCCAAAATTAAGATAAAAACTCTCGGTTTATAGCAAACCAAAGGTGCACACTATTACAAGTGTTGTAAATGGAATAAATGTGGTAAAATATCAACCGCATATGATCAAACAGACCTTGATTTTTAGGTATATGGTGGACCAAACAAGGGATAAACTTTAGGCAAACTAATGTTTTTATTAACAGACCCATAGGCATGCATAATGATTTCAAACAAAGAAAACCAAGCTTTTTGATGACAATAAACATCAGCGGCCACAGATACTTCAGATTACGAGTTAATATGGAATAATATTTGAACACCATACTTTTCGATCTAATACAAGTAATGAAATCCCCCTGATAAAGATGATTCATAATGCAGTTTTACATCTTTAATAGCTATTTAATCAGAAATAAACCCTGAAACATATTAACAGGTTGTGATCGATTGTACCTTGCAGCTTTTCTCAGTTTCCAGAGGTTGCATAGGCATTCGAGTGATCACCAATTGGAGAAGAAGAGTCCCTATTTCTTGAAGTAGAAACATCAGTTTCCATTTGTGTTTTTGAAATACATGGAAATAACTTCTTCTCATCAATTCCATGATCATATAGATAACCCTTGAATACATGGCCACTGATATTCACAGTAGCCACATAGCCTACTTCAGCTTCATCATCGCCAACGGCGGTGACTCTAATGCACCGAAAATCTGCCGGTGCCTGGACTTCACCCGGTAAAGACTTCTTAAAACGTTCCTCTGCAGTTCCACAACAATCAAAATTAATACTTGGTCTCTCAATTTAGTCATTCTTACTTCCTGGAGAGCAAAATAGTACTCAGATATGAGGGGAAAGAAGTCAATTTTGCAACAATAAATTAAATTATTGAACAAACCCATATCAGATTAATCACAAAAGTGCATAAAAATTATTCTCATTCTACAATTTCAAGCAAGGTTTGAGCTCTCTCTCTCACACTCTCACCCTCTGTTCCACTTGGACAGTCTTTTCCTTTGAAATAGTTAACTACTTAGATCCTGAATCATTTTACTGCTTTAAAAGAAATGAGAAACATACAAAGAATAAATGGAGTATTCAATCATGAATGTAAAGACAAAAACTAAATAAGAAGGGATAGAAAATAATATATGCATACCCTGATAACAAGGTCCAGTATTAAAACACAGAGAGGTAGAAACAGAAGCATTAAAAGGAGTAGAAGGTGAGGGTGCAGCATTAAGAGTCCGTGCCGGTGACCAGAATACTCTTGGCCTCTTAACACCACAAGAAGAACCAGAAGACGCTCTTCCTCCGGCGCCGCAAGAACCACCACTGACAGACGCGGTCATCAACTTCTTCTCGCGGCGCTTAGCTGCGGGAATCCAGGTGCTCTTCGTGTGAGTAGCACAGTCAAAGCCGCGAGTCTTGCAGCAAGTCCTACACCTCCTAAAAGCACATTCTTTTTTAGCCCGGTTGCCACAGTCCCTGCACACTCTGCTAAAACTATTATCATCTTCAACGTCTCTTGATGAATCTTGGAATTTCTTCAGACTCCAGAAGCCTGAGAAATCATGCAGATTGGCACTGTTGTTATTACTATCTTGATGATGATGAATAACGTTTTGGTGATCGGAGGAAATTGAAGGTGGTGGTGGTGGTAGTAGTGGTGGGTGATTTTGAGGTGGTGAAATGAGGAGGATGTTGTGGAGGTTTAACATGGCGACTAAGAGGTGGGGTGGCAGTGGGCGGTGGTGGAGGACACGTTACATGGGATAGAGATGAGAGTTATGTAGTAGCGGCAGGGGAGGGTGAATCAGTGGATGTTAAGAACTGAAGGGAAGTGATTGCTTTGCTTTTCGTGAATGAACAAAAGAAAGAATGATTCTGTAAATCTTAGAAATCTAGTCTAGTAATTCTAGATTTTACAAATACAAACGATTCGTGGAAGCATTGATGCGAAATAGGTGACATCAGCTACCCTTCCCTTCCGACCAAAACAGAAAGGTGACATGACAAAGTCCAGACCTACTGGTGTGCTTTCATTCCTAATCCGACGTCGTATTTCTCTTCCTCCTAACTAATTTTGTGCCTGTCTCCATCTTCATTATTATTATTATTATTACATGTGGATATCCCTCTGACTTAAAATTGACCGTGATACTGCAATTGGCAAAAGGCCATCAACCACCCATATATAAAACTATGAGATGAACATGATTCTCTCTGTAATTTATTAGAAAAGAAATGAAAAGATTGTGGCATGGCATGGCCTGGCCATGGGATGCATAATTTAAAAGAAGTTGTGATGATTGTGGACTGCCCAATTTGAGTGGCGCTAATGCAAAACAAGAAGAATGGACTATCATGTTATTATTATTAGAATTGATGACAGAAATCAAAGCCAAGATTATAGTTTTGTGACTCCTACTATTTACTATTACGTTAACATCATTAGGCTTATCAGAGACCCCCACCGATCATATGTGTCTAGGATTGTGGTTTGTAGACCATCCTATTCCTATTCCCATTCCCACTCCTATACCTAACTCTATCAAATCATTAGGTCTACAATATCCTAGTCTAGCCTAGCATAGCCTAGGCTGGCCTACTTTGTTTTTTTCCGATAGCCCATAGCCTATACCTATATAGGCAGTAGGTAGCCGGTCTGGGAATTTCACCAAGGGGAAAAAAAGGCATTCTTGCTTTTCGCTTGCATGCATACAAGGTATTGATGTGATTTTTTTCCTCTGGCTTTTGAAAATGGAGTACATCACATTGATAATGTAATGTAATGTTCAGTGCAATAACAGTAAAGTAAATTCAGATTAAAGCATTGATGGTATTAGTGGATGATGACAGGCAAGGATTGCTATTGCCAACAGGCATGGTGGGTGATTGTCAACGATGAATGTTTTGAGACGGTGACCGAATTGTAATTCATTTAATTGAGATAATGAAATGAAAATGTCAATTGCTTCTAAGACATAGATGTTTGTATGTATTTATACACAGTATCCTCGGAAGCATACCATAATATGCAAGCATCTGTACAAATACGGTGGTGGTAATGCACTCAAAATTTCTAGTGTCCTCAAACAGAAGATTGTCAACATGCGAGGGCTTGCTCCGTCAGAATGAGATTGAGGCGTATCATCAATTTCTGCACAGCGTCGTCCTCCAGGCTGCTAACTGAATCCGGGTTTTTTCTTTCTTTTGTAGGGAAGAACTCTGCAACTTTTGATAACAACTCCTTATTCAGTTCATTACAAGATTGAAAAATGTCGTCCTGATACTTCTTCAGATACTGGAGAGATTGCTCATGAAGTCCGCAGTGACAGAGAAGAATGCTGTAATCTCTTAACTCCTTGGCATCAGTTTCCAGGAGAATAAGACAAAGACGCTCACATGCTGCAACAACAGTGTAAAAGCAATTGAGAATATCATTTTACAATATATGTAATGACACCATTTGAAGGCTATGATTGTTGGCAGGGAATACGCATTCTGTCTTAGAGAAATTTCTTTTTGAAGAATAAAGACAAGGGCATTACCACCAAAGGGAAATGCATTGTTGGCAAAACACCGTTTGTCTGATAGATGATACTGTAATGAGAATACAGCAGTGCTTTTACCATCCATTTTAATCATATTTTCTTTATGTAGATAAAAATTTTCACGTGGTGGATGCTTGAAGCCACCATTCTGCGAAAAAGTACAACTTATTTCCATTTTTTTATAAGAGTGTGTTCGGTATTGAGACCCACTGCGATAATTTTACTTAATTTTATTGAAATGCAGGAAAATAATTTGATTTAACTTTGAAAGGATACACTTACCTTTCAAAATCCTTTCATTTTGTAGCAGTTATGACTTAAAAGTCATCAAACAAACCCTAAATTGCCTTTGACATGATTTACTCCCCGTGAGGTTGACAGGATCAAGTTACAACAATAACTTTCAGGGATTAACAAAAAGATGAACACACACAGAGACACAGAGAGAAAATGCAAGCATGCTAATGTGACATATCATTAAATTGGCCAGGCTTGATCTTCCAGTAGAGTAGAGGCTAGAATTTGCTCCATTCCGACCCAATAAAATAAGAACAGTAATAATCCATCGAATATAGATTGTCTCACAAATACATACCAGCTACAGCACGTCTCATATCCCGAAAGCAGACACCGGTTCAAACACCACGTTCTACCCTATGTTGAGCAGCCTTTGCGGATGCAAGCTGCAAGCTGCTGCAGTAGAAAAAATAATAAAGCTAAGAAAACTAAGGGCCAGAAAACAAGATGGTGGTGGGTACATTTACTTTTATTATGGGTACTGATTACTAAGCATTGTAGTTAAAACACCTGTCCTCATTGTTCAATCCATCAATGAAGTTGAATAAACTTTCGGAGTGATCATGTTGAAAAGGCCAGAAAGCGTTCTTTAAATTTCTCAAAGTCAGCAAACATTGTACATTATTATAAGCAAATACTAATACAGGACATGGGTTCCTGAGTTTTTTGAATAGCCTTCTTACAAATACAATAATTAATAGTGTACATGATTGCTGAATTTGTTACTAACCTGCCAGTTACACGGAGGAGGGGGCGGAATTCCATTATTCTACAGCATCTTGACATTCTATTCAACCTTTTGGACATGGAAAACGGGTGCCAACTGATGTGCAGGCAAAAAAAATTATCATTTCAAACATTTTCACTGTCAAAGCAGCTCCACGGTCAATTAATCTTCCGGATCTTCTTTCCCCATTGGCAATTGGTCGTAAACTGTGATTTATTTTGGTTGCTGAAAACAATGTATGTTAGTCTTTCTGATAAAACAAGTTGTGCAAAAAAAGATAACCAAGTGGGAGAGAAAATTCAATACTTGATTTCTGCTTGATCCTCCAACTTGAGTGATGCTAGTTGATTTGTTCTTCAGAACAATAGAAGGGTTATCAACATAGGCAGCTTTAGGACAATACATGAACTGGTGAGTACACGCACAAGTCAAACTCAATGTCCAAAGTGAACAATGGGAGTTGGTGATTATGATTGTCAATAAATGCGAGTATAAATACCAGGACAAACCATTAGGTCTCAGGATGACTGATAATAAAACTTGATATTTAGTATCTCATCTTCGCCTAACTTGGAATATGGTATATAAAGTAAAAAAAAACATACGAGCAAAAGCATAGAAGTTACCTCCTCCAACAGGATTTGCGCTGTCACAATCTGAGGCTGATAAGATTCCTTGCTTTTCTGCTTCTGGTGGCCTCTAGGGAGAATATAAAGATCGCGAGGCTATGATATCTCAACACCAAAATCCACAAGGCACCTTATGCGAAGCATCTTGAGGATTTCTGAGTAGATAAGCGAGAGCATAACAGTAGATCCTGACGGATGTGACAAAACCTGCACATAATGTTCAGAAAATACTCAAAACATTCTCTTTGTGGCAACGTTTTCTCCCAAATGGAAATATACACCGAGTGAAGATATAATGATCTTGGTTCTATTACTTGATTCCTTGCATTGGTTCCCCAAAAGACCTGACAAGACGAAATTGAGACAGGTATTAGAAAGCTTAAGTGTATCAAGAAGCACAGCAAGTTTATATTTATTTGGTCTCAATGTTGAAGAAATAGATGTATATCTATTTTTCTTTCCTTGAGTAGAACTACAAACTAACTTTGAAACAAATTACACTGTAAACAAGTCTAAATAAAAGCATAACTTTGTGTGAAACAAATCTCTCTCTATGGTATCCAAAAAGCTATCTGGCGATGACCTGAAATCTAAGTTAAAATAAGGGCAGCAGCCACGGAAAGATCATCCAATCGGTCAGTGAAAGCACCCACAGGAGAGGTACTGATGAATGGGAAATGAAGGGGTCATCCTCTGCTGCTATATGAAGAGCTGTTTCACCCAAATCAACGCATCCATTAATGCAAATACTGGTTTCTCTTTCAGCATTGGACAATCTTTTAATCTGTAAGCAAAATCCCTCTGTTGCCTCCTGTTCAATAATCAATGAAGAATCAAAACAAAAGCATCTTACTTCCATAGTCATAAATAAGGAGAACGAAACTCGCCAATTTGTTGTATATAACATACATATATACATTCAAAAAAGAAACAACAACTACTAATCTTTTATCAAGCAGAGTATCTGGGCAGTCGCATCCAATCCATACACACAATTGATTAATTTCTCAATTAACCAGGCAATGATATTATTACTTCTTTTACATAGTTGCAGGTAAAGTAATGCACGTGAGCACAGACAATTCTCATGTATAAATGTAAAAGAAAAAAAATTTCCTGCCTGTCCAATATCAGTCTTGTTTTCTGACATGGATGTTGCATACATAGAATTGAACTGTAAAAAAGAATCAAATCCGCTGAATCCACAAAGAACAAAAATGAAGCAAGCATACACATAAATACGAAATCAATAGCAGAAATAAGCCAGTGATGAAACGAGATATACACTAGATAGGTATAGAAATTGTTGCATACCATAAGGATCCCGCCACAGACCTGAATAGAGTTCCATCATCGAAGGATTTTCCTCCATGTTTGTTGAGTTTGTTTCCTGTTGCCATTGGAATCTTCACTCCCTTACTATCCAACATATTAGTTTTGATGAGAAGATCAGTAATGCGTTTAGCCTGACACATATGAAGGAAGTTATTTGATCTTGTAATTTTGAAATCCAAGAAAGAGATTAAGACTTTCCAAATCCTTCAAAGCAAAAGCTTCATTCAGCTTCTTGATCAAGCCTTCAATTTCTGCATTTTTGTCCGCAGTGATGATTATATCATCTATATCTATGAGCAAGAGTATTGTCCCTCAATTATCAGTCTTGTGAAACAAGAAGCATCTGATTTCGAGTTGGTGAAGGGCTGATTTCAATTTATCGAACTATGCCCTAGGTGCCTGCTTAAGCCCGTTGAGTTCATTCTTAACCATAGGTAGTGTCGATTCCAGTGGATTCCAGAGCATCGTGCGACACAAACTTGAGCTCACTCGCCACATGTTGTGGCTACGATCCGCTACAGCACGCCACACGGTAACAAGAGGAAGACGACGACGACGGTTGCCGTCGTTAGAATTTGGCAAGACATGGAGAAGAATCTGGAGCACAAAACGCAGGGTATAATGAAGAAGTCATCGCTTACGAAAAGAACGAGGGCGCAGAGAGAAAAGCTAAAATGGCTTTAACGATGACTTCTTAGGCCGCCAACGGCCTGTGTTGAAGCGATTTTGGCTTCATGTTGGTGTGACAGAGTAGCCCAAGTTGAGGAATTTCAGGAAGTCAGAGATGATCATTAACTGGGTTGGAAATCATGCAAGTGAATATTTCGGGAAAGCGAACTGCGCATTTTGATTATGCAGATAGCAGGAATTTCGTAGCATTTACAGTAAACTAAGAAGTGACAGACAAGGGATCTTTTGATACCTGATTAAGTAATTTTTCAGACAGAGAAGGGTTTCAAACAACCATGAAATTTAACAACGTCAAACAAGTAAAGGACTAACTGCCATTAAACATCACCTGTTATATATTCACCATGCAAATCCATGAGTGTTGCGATTGATTTGCGGAAAAGTCTTGAGAATTATATGCTTGCTAGATGACCTGTGCATTGGCTGATGAGCTAATATGGAAAGCTAAAGCAAAGAATGAAACATGCGTGGATACAGTAAAGCCAACAAGACTTGAGTGTCATTCATACTGGAGAATTGTAGTACACAGCATGAACATATGGCAAACAAACTTTTTTATACATGGTAGAATTGCATTACATGGGGGTTAAGCACTATATTTAGGCTTCTTACATCTCTAGCTGAAATCCAAACTCAATGACAAAACATAATATTCAAATTGCGGGGATTTTGGTGGAACATGGAAGGACAATGCTCTCTGCAGGATTTCAGGATGCTTTCAATTAGTGATTGGCTTTATCCACGCCAATCATCTTCTCAAATTCTTGCTCAACTTTTAGGCATCATTCCACTTGACAGTCTTTCTCATATTTTCCAGCGAATTTCTAGCAGCCTTCCTTCTATCTTATCATTATATCGATCTCTGCGACTTTGACTTTAGCTTCGGTATAAACTTTCCTCTTTTCAAGTATTTCCTTCTCAATGTTGCATTCTCCATTAAGCATGACCATATTCTCTTGTGCCTTCAAAATTGTGTCAGCAAATCTACCCTTCAACATTGCAATACGTACATTCTTTTCGGAGAAGACAATTGATGTTGTTGGAATTGCGTTATTCGAACCCATGGAACTAGTGCAAGTTGTCTTTCGCTTGTTGAATTTCTTCAACCTCAATCGTCGTCTTTGGAATACCATCAGATTCTTTGTCACTTCAGGTTTACCGGGACAATTGTCTTTGTTCTGGGAAAAAGTGATATCGGTTTATAACAGGACTCCTCAGATGGCAAGGAGTCCTGATTTCGAGTCCTGTCAGGATTAGGAAAAGAAGTTTCCATATACACAAATTTATACTAGGAAGCTTCTGTTCTGAATTCAAACCATCCTAACATTCTTTGTTCGGGTAAACGTCTAATTTTGATCGTTAAGCAAAATACATACTAGGAAAATTTTAAGACGTAGGACTGCGAAGAAGAAAAAGAATCATGCATGGCTTTTCATGGTTTAGAGGTCCTATCCTTGGTAAAGGAGGTTTTGGCTCTGTTTTCATGGCTACACTGAAAAACCAAAATTTAACACAACCCTTTTCCAGCCTGTAATGGCTGTCAAATCAGCCAAGATTTCTGCTTCTGCTTCTCTCCAGAGAGAGAAAGAGATATTGGAGAATCATCGTGGTTGTCCTTTTGTTCTCGAGTGTTTCGGAGAAGAAACTACAACCGGCGCAACTGGGGAGATAGTCTACAATTTGCTGATGGAGCATGCTTCGGAAGGAACTCTAGGAGATATTATTGACAAGCCTAAGGGTTGCGGTTAGTCGGAAAATGACGCGAGGCATTTCACCACGTGTATCCTCGAAGGGCTTTCTCATATTCATGACAGTGGGTATGTTCATTGCGATTTGAAACCTGATAACATTCTTCTGGTGCCAACTGAAGTCGGTAAATTTGTGGCAAAGATTGGTGATTTGGGGTTGGCGAAGAGAGCCAGACAGAGCAAGAAACAGAGGTTGGATCCTTCTCTGAGGGGGACTCCGTCGTATTTCGCTCCAGAAACTGTAATTGATCCTCAGCAGGAGCCCCCTGCAGATATTTGGGCACTGGGTTGGGTTGTTCTGGCGATGCTTAAAGCAAGGCAAGCTTGGGATGTCAACGATAATTGCAGCATTCAACAACTTTTCCATAAGATTTGCAATGAGCATTCGCTGCCTGAAATTCCAACCTGGATTACGGAAGAAAGAAATGATTTCTTGAAGAAGTGCTTAGTGAGAAAACCTATAGGAAGGCCGACAGCTGAGATGTTATTGGACATCCATTTGTACCAGGATCGAATGGCGAAATATTCAGAGAGCTGGAGGTAGAATGTTCAGACAGTGAATTGTCCTTGCCTGATACAATTGCTGTGTGTAAAAGCTTGCTTCGTTCAGAGCAGTGATCAAGTTTCACGTCAGAAGAGGTAAATTCGTCAACGTCAGGATGCTTGGAGAAGGGAAATCTTTCTGCCACTTGTTAGGAGACAGCATCAGGAATTCAAAGGAGTTATGGAGGATCAACCATCACCGCGGGTGAAGCTAATTGCTGATTGGAGGGATCCTCAAATACAGTAGATATGCTCTTCCATTGCCGCCAAAATCCATTGCAGTGGAAGACAATGCTTTGTCATTTGGAGTTGGTAATTCAACAAGTGTTACGCTGACTTTATGCATTGTAATTCATTCATACGTATACCAAAAAGTTCCTTGTTCATGAATAACACTCAGTTTTGCTTCACACTGTTTATCCTTTGAGGCAAATTGGTAATGAACACTTAAATTCATTTCATTCCACTATGTTACTAATTTGACCTGCCAGGTTACCCACCCATTTCCCCAACTCTCTGTCCCATGACACACTATTCATTCATCTCGTCCTTTAACACTCGTCTTGCTAGAGCCATACATAACTTATCTGCTAAAAGGAGAAAAACATCTTATTCTACAGTCAATTCCACCCTTACATTTTGCAGAACATTTAAATCCACGTGCCTGCAGAGCCAACAAAAACAGTAGAATTTCCGCAGCTGAAATTTATTGTTCCAAGTGTCATCAGCATAATTAAAACTCATGTTATCAAGCGGTTAAATTAAAATCCATCACATCTACTTGCATATGTAAAAAATTTAATGAACTTTTTTAAATTTGAATGAAACTGGATTTAACTGTAGGACAATTTGACTGAATCCTTTAGGTAACACATCATGGCAACAAGCAAACTTCTTCCTCTCCTCTTGCATATCACCTGGTGACTCTGTAACTCTATAAAACAGAAAACAAAAGAAGATATCAATTTTATCATTAAACAACAGCTCGTCCAGTGATTTGTGTGCTGAAGAAAATAAATCTCCGCGACAGAATTCATAATTTTATCATTAAACAAAACGAGTAATTGTACCTTAACACGCCTTAGCAGATCTTTAGCTTTATCATCATTCTTGAAATGATCACGTACAGGCTTCAGGAGGTGAACAAATGAAAAATTAGCACGAAAAAAACACATGGCAAACTTCTCAGGAAGTCTCCACCCAGACCACTCGCATACCAGAAGATGTACAATTTGAATGTACATCCAATATGTTTTTCAATTACAGCCAACAATTGAGTGTAATGTTCTATTGTCCCATACAAAGTTCATGCAGTTATTTTTCCACTGAATAGATACATCTGTAGTCAAAAATGAAAAAAAACACAGAAAATTTTGACCTTCCCTTTTCATCAGCATAAATGAAAAATTTTATGGAGAACATAAACATGGAAATAGCAACAAGGACAAGGAGAAGAACCGTTTCCCATGTGACCATTTTTTAGAGAAGTGAGACAAAGAGGGAAAAGTGCTGAGGATAAAAGAACCATCCACTAATGGTTCCCTATTCTTTCTGGGATTTCTCTTCTCACTGTAGGATAAGAAGAGCACAACAGGAAGCATTTCAGAACAATTCCAAAAGGAGCACACAGAACATTCATACCCCAAACAAAGCCAGAAACAGAGTCATCAAATAAGTCTCTCTGTACTAAACAAAACTATGTAAAATTTTGATCATATAATTTCAGAAGAGCCAAAGAACAGATTGTTGAACAAGATAGAATAGGATAGAGTAGGACCATGTCAAATTCAACTCTTCCCAGCTTAATAAGAACAGAAAAAGCAATTACCTGCAGTATCTTATTTAATGCTTTTGACAGAGCAGGTTTGAGGTCACCAGGATGTAAATTCCCATCTCTGTAATCAGCAACAAGTTCTTCAAAGCTTTTGTAGATCCTGGATTACAATGGAATTCAGGATTATAATTATTATATTTAAAAAAATTAAGTCTTTTCATAAATTCCATTCTATATGCTACATGATGAAAAAGCCTAATACAAAAATAAGGTGAGTTCAAGGAGTTTCCAGGCTTCACTTTATTGAGAAAGTGCAGGGCTTAGTTGCAGAAACCAGCCAACATGCTTTTACAGCAATGTGTATAACTGAGGAAATGGGAAAAATAGAAGATTTTGTAATTGGCAATGAAAAATTCACTGGGACTCACTTGTCGCCCCCATTGGCTGCACTGCGCTCCACTATTAATTCATTAAACCATGGGAGGATGATGAATTTTATGTACTCCAGACACGGATTTCCTTCAACAATCTTCGGAGGGCAGTATGCTTTCTTGATCTTCACATTCACTTCTGCCTACGACATCAAACAAAGATAATAGCCAAATAGTCATATCCTGAATTAAAATCAAGTCAAAATAAAGAAATGCTTTGAGATTCTGGTCATTTATAACAGTACTTATCCTGATGATTAAGTTTTTCATAAGATTTAACACTACTTGGAGTATTTTTCATACCCCTATCCTGATAATTAAAGCTGCCCAATTTCCTAGGAAGTTTTAGTTCAGGAGTGGAGTTTTTAGCTACAGCCAGATTAGATGACTAATTAACTTTTTGTTTAGTTTATGCTTCCTATATAAAGTTTTGCCTCTCCAGCTGACATCTGATCCACCTACATACTCCACTTCTACACTTTAATATTTTCATAACAAAAGAAAGAAAAGATAATTAACACGCCTTTCGAAAATGAATCATACCTCCTCATCTTCCATGAAGACAGAAGACGATGGATCACTCTTCGACATCTTCTCTTGCCCTTGCTGAAGTCCAGGAAGCATATCTTCATATCACACAATCCAAAAGCAACTAAGAAAATTAAGAAGGAACAAAAAATGATTATAGAAATAGGTACTAAGGAAAATTGGACAATACGATGTGACAAAATGATAGGCTTGTTTTTCCTCTTTATGTCATCACAATACTCTCTTGCAAGTACATTTACTTTCCTTTGATCCATGCCCAACTGACAAATGTCAGCCTGTTGAAGTAAAACACAATTTATCAACATCTGCTGAATATCACAAGGCATGAAAAGATGATTGACAAAACAGAATAACATAGTATCAAAAGATAATAATATGCAACATTTTTTTCTGGGTTATGTACAAACATGCAAAATCTTGATTGGAGATAACAATATGCAAAATAACAGACAGATAACAAAAAAAATTTACTGCTTAATCATCAAATTAGGTATGGACCTTTGAGTTTACCATGGATTTGAAAGTCAGAACAATGCAGATTCATCAAAGTTGCTGATGTAGTTGAGCTATAAAAATTAAATTACAAACTATACTAGTTTGGGAAATTTCCATTCAAACATATACAAACAAAAACATTCTACTAAATAATACTCACCTATAAAGATGGAAATTGTATGCTACCTAACTGTTGACATATGGATATCAATTGTTTTCTCATTTCCTAAAGACAACAAGATTCTGAGTGCAACTTGCGTTAGAAATAGAAGTTGAGAATAGATCTACGGATGTTACCATATACCATGGAGAGAACAAATTCATGATGGACACCAACCATAAAATCAATTGTTGCTCTTGTTCTCATGTCATCAACTATAGGAGCTTGCCTCAGTAGTATTAAAAGAAAGGGTAAAACAAAAAAGAAATACATTTCATTGGATCTATCTAATGAATATTTATGAAAAGTTCTCCTAAATTATTAAATGAATAACATCAAAAAATAAAGAAAACTGAAATAATTATAAATCATTTGATAATCCCAAAAGTGATGGAAAAGGTATATGTGAAAAAGGTGTATAAACATTAGTACCTTGAGGAAAAATATGTCAGCACATTGCATACATGGGTAGAGAATCTGGGCTGCAGTCAAATCATCCTGCTCGCTACGACCCATAATCTGAACACACCTGAAATTGGATAGATATACTGCACCATAAGCCATCAACAGCATAATCTAATCAACGAGAGAGAGAGAACCAAGCATTAGTAACTTAAAAAATAAGCATACCTCAATATTCTAGGAAGCTTGTTCCTGCGAGCTATATCCATCACAAGAGGCCAGTACTCAGATGCCCTGGCATTAATTTCTTCTGAAGACCACAGAAACTCAACTCCTTCCACATCCATCCCAACAGCTTTCCATATTTCTATCAAATAATGTCCAACTGTTTGAATTTTCTTCAAGTCACCTCCCATTTTGTTGTTTAGCTGCGCAAACCAATCAGCTATCCAAATTTTCACTTTGCAACCAGCAGAGATCAGTTTGTTCACACTTATTGTCTTCATAACACCCTGTTCACCAACCAAATAGCAATAAACAATGGTCAGCAATTCCTTTAAAGCTTCCATTTCGGATTTTGCGGTGCAACCCAAACACAAGGTGCCACATTTGTATGACTTTATAGGCACTGCCATATGTATGAAAACTTATGGACAGGATCTGTGGCACATATCTTGCATGAATTATAATTAAATTTGAGAGCCATGCATTTTCACTGATTCAAATAAAATCTGACATGCATTATTAATGTGCAAAGAAATGCCAGCCTTACAGCTTTGCAATGAACCATATACCTGAGCAATGTGCATTCTTCCTGATGGTTCAAATCCATCATAACAAATGGGTTGGGGCTTCTTAGTGAGAAGATTCAACAACTCATCTTCTTGTATACACTCTTCACCAACACTTCGCACAATCCGAAACTTCTCCTCTATGGTCATCCTAATACAGTCATGGGATGTATATTAACACAAAAATATTACAAATCAACAGATTAACGAAAATGGATATAAGCATATTAAATCTGGATGGTTGTCAAATAGCTGTATAAAAAAAAAGACAGGCTGAAATTAGAATTCAAACAATAACAACCTGTGAAATTCCATAAAGAGCTTTAAAATCATTGCAGAGCTTTGTTAATACTGGCAATTGTTTCCAATTTCATGAAATTGCAAAGCAGCAACTAATTAGTGCAATTTGATAAGGTCATCAACAAGGTCAACTGATTTGAAATTATAATATGAAAGATAGCTTGTTTCTATTGACATCTATAGCTTATCAAAATATATTTTATCAAGAATTTGATTTTGGTAACTTTAGAGTATGTTTCAACAGCTTGTTGATTGGTTTGAAAGTATCAACAGTTAAATATTTTGTCAATTTTCTTCTTTCTTAGCAAAAAAATTAAATTATTTTGTATATAAATCTTCAAATGAGTCCTTTCATTTGTACATGACTGAAGACAGACACTCTTTACTCCTATAGAAGATAAACTAATGGCAAACTAAATACCTCTACAATAGTAGCAATCTATTGCAAATAATTCATTATCATAGGATCTTATTCAGACTAAGTAGGTAGTTTTGGCAGACTGACTTCCCTTGAGACCACTTTCCCATAACCTGCCATAATTGTAGTTCTAATTGAGCCCAAATGGAATATTAAAAATTTGTGGATGGATACTTACTGAGGAGTGGAACTAGAAGAAGCTTCTTCATTTTGGGAGTTGATGGACAGGGAGTTCACGCCATCAGATGGTGGAATTTGATTGGTTGAGTCATCCGCCATTGTGCAGTAACTTCTTCACAACAAAGGCTTCTTTGACTGGGGTTTTAGGTTGTCTGTGCAGTACGTGATCACAAAAATCTCTATCACATCTCAGTCAAGTTCCAAAATTTCTTTTTAATAAATCATAAAAAAGTGAATATCTGGTACAGCTGTTATTTAAAATCCAGCATAAAGTCATATTCATACATTAATATCTCACAAAGTAAAAAAAATAAAAGCAATGGCTATCATATTTATATTCTTTCTTTGGGGTACAGTTATCATCTTTGCAGTGGACAAATAGAAAAACAAAATAAAAACAAATATCTTAAGCATGTTAAAAGCTACAAATTTATTATGAATTTGACAAAGATGTAATGTAAAATCATAGCAACAATGAAAATATCTGTCCAGATCCACATCAACAAAAATCACCACAAATTACCATAACAGCTTCAAAGAAGAATCCAGTGAAGATCACATTTACAGAAGCAAAACTTAATATGACTTTCTGATACATAAAAGCACATGACTGAAGACAGACACTCTTGACTCCAATAGAAGGAAAACTCCAACATAACAATATAGTTAATCCCCATAAACGAAATGATTCATTTCCCCATCTTTTTACAACAATTAAACAGAACGAACACAATAACATCAAATTTGCAATAAGCATCCATATATAATATGCTAACTACTAACTATTAAAATTGTTAAATATCCTCAAATGCACTGCACAAACAGCACCCGAAAAAGCTCAGTCTAAGGGATCAATGAAACAAATCAGAGTCGTTTAATCCAGAAAAAAGAAAGAAATTAAGATCCCAAATTATACAAACCCTATAAATAGCATGCCCACGTGGAAATTCATATGTAAAAACACAAGAGATCAGAAATTTAGTAAAAATCAAACGAAGAAAAAAAAATTACTAGAGATACTAGGAATTCAAAAATTATAAATTTAAAAGCCCAAAAAACATAAAGATTACATCGAAATCAAACTTGCAAAAAATACTCCACTACAGAAGAGCAAATATATAAACAGAAACATTGAGCTGGAGACCTGTTGGCCGCGTAACAAAAACGGAAACGTATGGCAGTTAAAAGAGAAAAATACCTTAGAAATGGTGATAACGAACAGGCTGAGAGGTGGCGCTGGGTATGTAAAAAAGGACAAATGCATGCAGGGGCTAGGGTTTTAGCGCCAGTGGATTAATCGGAATTTAACGGAGTGGCCGTATTCCAGGTTCGATCGGTTCGGTTCGGTTCAATTTAACCCAACCAGACCAACAACATTATCGGTTTAACTCATCTGAACCGAATTCTTAGAATAAATCAATAATTGAGTCAAATTGCAATTCACTTGACATAGTAATCCAACCAATCTATTTTATTTAAATATTTATTATTTTTCTCGTATTTAAAATCCAACATTAAAAATATTAAAAATAAATAATAATTATTATTTTTCTTTATACGTTTAAAATATAATTTTATATCATAATAATTTACGTATAATTAAATATTATAAAATAAAAAACACAAATTTTTTACACAAAAATTTTTAAAATAAAAATAATTATGCCAAAAATTTTACTTATATAATAAAATTACGTTACGTAATTTTCTTTCTATCGGACGATAATTTATTTCAAACATATTCACGTACTAAAATAAATAAAAATATTAAAAATTAAATGAAATGATATGCTAGTATGAAATGATGTCCTAGTTGTTCCACTTGTTCTTCTCGACGGCGTAGTGAACGAGCAACACGAGTTGCGACTTGAAGGCACGCAGAGAGCCACTCAGTTATAGCCATCCAGGTTATCCTGCCCACCCATGCGACCATGCTCCATCTCACTGCCATTTCATCAATTTCTGCTGCTCTACTTCGAACCGAAACCGAACCCTTTTGGACAAGACTGTTTTGCAAGCGTAAATAAATAAATAGCACATGGAAAGAGAGTAACAATAGAGGGTCCCTTTATTTTTGTATTTTGACAATTTAGAATATAATTTATATGTGGGCGTCAAATTACTTTCATAATGTTGAGCCTTGGGTGTGGACCTGTTTAAAATAAATGTAAAATGTATGTGTTTATGCGTGAAATCATAATAAATCAGGTACTTGGATGTTATTATTCTAAATATTGGTAAGATGTCGTAGTAATCCTAAGATCTTGTTGTATTTGGAAAAAACAAAAAATCAATATTACTTTTTAAGGGAAATTACCAAAAAAGAATTCGGAAAGATAAAAATAATTCAAATTACTTTATAAATCGGAATTTTCTCCTCGATATAAGAATTTTGACTTCATAAATCTATCTGACGTACGAGGATCAAACAATCAGCGCCAATGCAAAACATAAGCTACACCTGAGCGTACCCTAACAAATCCTAACGGGGCCACGCTTTCTTAACCGATAACCGACCTAGCCGAATGCGACCCGAAACACTCCCCCTCCCGCCTCTCTCCTCTCGGTGCGCTTTTTGGCTCTCTTCCTCTTCGTCAAATTTCTGTCGATGGACTACACGACGTCGTTCTCCGACCACAAACTGTGCGGCTTTTTATGTGCAGTTCTTACGGTCAATGCCTCGCACTCCAACCTCAACCAGGCCCTACGTTTCAACACACCATGTCACATACACGGCGACGGTTTCAGATCCGAAAACGGGGTTGTTTTATATCCAGTCAATACCAAACCTCTCCCAAACGGCGACGTTCCGGGGGAAGGCTCTAGCGCGAGCAGAGAAAAGGACTTAGGTTCGAGGAGGAGGCTGAAGAAGATAGGTTTGGTCAATGGAAGCGGGAGCGTCGTGCACCAGCTACACTCCTTGGTGAATCAGAAGTGCCTGAAGATTGATGCGCGAGTTATTCGCCTGGAGATTGGGGAAAATGAGGAGGCGAGAGTTGTGGTGCTTGTGGATGTTTACTTGCCGATTGACGTTTGGTCCGGTTGGCAGTTTCCGAAATCCGGTGCCGTTGCTGGTGCTCTGTTCAGACACTTGAGGTACATTGTCATTTAGCACCCAGTTTGATGGCTAGTGTAGTTTGGAAGTTAATACATTTTTAATTATAGCGTGCTCTAGAGGCTTGGGCTTCCTACTTGGGTAATGAGAATTTGAGAAGAGTAGCAAGAAGCAAGAATCAGAATCAGAATCCTTATATTAATGAAAAGTTAAAAGTTTTGGTTACCTATTCTAGATTAGTTTAATTCATGACTTGTGTTTGTGTTTCGATGTTGACTAGTGGTCACCCACCTGAAACTGTGGTCTAGATGCAAGACGAATTGCTGAGGCGATGCATTTATGAGTGATACCATAGATTTAAGACTACCGCAGCTAATGATATTTGCATACTAAGTGGAAGGATAAGTTTATTGTTTACTTTTTGATAGAGCATGGTTCTGTTGTGCTTCTGCTGTTTTTCTTAAACTCATGCCAATAACTAAATTAGTCATTTCAGTTGAAAATAGTGCTGTTGATGCTTTTTTTTTGAGTGTTTTCTGCGCTGTGTCATCACTTTCTCAATAGATAATAATGATTACTCTGGCACCGTGAAAAATGCACTGTGTTCCACTGTATAGGATATAGAACTGCAACTAACCAACCAAATTGTGTAAAGGAGGACCTTCTGGTTTTAATTATTTAGATGCATCATGGGAAAATTCAATTATAGGTGAACACATAGTTTAGCATTAGATATGGCAATACTTGTATATACGAAATTATTATTTTGAGCTGGAATTGCAATCTCTAGATCGGAATGTAAGGAGCTAATAAACCAAACTGTTTTGAGAAGGCAATAATTTTGTGTATACCTCCTGTCTTCGCGCTACAACACTCTGATATTTTTATCTTCGGGATACACTGTCTAGTGGTTCTATATTTTTTTGTCTTTCCTTTTGCATTAGTTTGTCTATTTCAATAATGCAGTTTTAGTCGTCTGCAGTTGTGACTGGGGGCATAGAAGGTCAATGCTTCTTGAGAGTGGACAGTATTGCAAAGATGCTTGTGAAAGTAGCATTTGGAATATTTCTGATTGTCACGTTCTTGACTGTGAGTTGCACTGTGGTGCCCCTGATTCCTCAAAGAAAAGACTATTTGAACTTCATGAAGTTTTTAAGAGTTTGCCTAGTATATCAAATAAGTGGAAGCCTGATTCTTCTCAAGTAAAACCCGCAGATGACTCTTGTGGCACTGGCATTTCACACATGGCAGATGATATTTTAATTTCTATACTAACTAGACTTGGCCCTTTGGACCTTCTCAGAGTTGCAGCAACTTGTCATTATCTTAGATGCTTGGCTTCAACAATCATGCCTTGTATGAAGCTGAAACTTTTTCCTCATCAGCAGTTGGCAGTTGAGTGGATGTTATATCGTGAGCGGAATGCTGAAGTTTTGCAACATCCGCTGTATATTAATTTCTCAACTGAAGATGGGTTTTCTTTCCATGTAAATACTGTTTCTGGTGATATAGTTACTGGGACAGTTCCCACTATCAGAGACTTTCGTGGGGGAATGCTCTGTGATGAACCTGGCCTAGGTAAGACTATTACTGCTCTTTCCCTTATTTTGAAGACGCAAGGAGCAATGGCTGACCCTCCAGACGGGGTTCAAATTATTTGGTGCATGCATAATGGTGACCCAAGATGTGGCTATTATGACCTTAGTGGTGACAAATTCACTTGTAATAATAGGTTTTTAAGGAAAAGACTTGTGAGTCAGAATGCTCGTAGGGGACAAGCATTCGTAGATAGATTTACTCCTGCGGAGGATTTGAAATATTCATTGCCTAAAAGATCCAGAATAGTGGATCCAAGTGAGAAGATTGAGGGATTTAGTTCTTTCTCCAGTGTAGCAGTGACATCACCAGCAGGTTCAAGCACTGAGCCAGCAATACATTTAGTTCAGTGCACAAGGAACTTAGGTCGAATCAGGAAGAATCTTTTTCATAAATTTGATGAAGATTCTAGTTTATGTGCAGAGAGAAAGGCCAAAAGGAACTCAACCACAAAGAATCGTGCCAAATGCCCTAGACAGGTCCCTCAAGGAAATCAATTTGGTTTGTCATATGTTGTTTCCAACAGTTGCAAGGGGGCCGAGAAGGTTTCCACTGACCATTTTGTATGCAATGAAACTTGGGTTCAGTGTGATGCTTGTCATAAGTGGAGGAAGCTTGCAGATGCGAATGTAGCTGATGCTACAGCAGCATGGTTCTGTAGTATGAACACTGACCCTAAACATCAGAGTTGTAGAGACCCTGAAGAAGCTTGGGATAATTGTCAGTCCATTACCTACCTACCAGGGTTTCACTCAAAGGGAACTTCTGGTGGGAAAAAGCAAAATGTGTCATTTTTCATCAGTGTGCTTAAGGAACACTATCTGGTTATAAATTCTAAAACAAAGAAAGCCTTAACTTGGCTGGCTAAACTTTCCCCTGATGAACTCTCTGACATGGAAACAATTGGTTTGGTGAGTCCAATATTAGGTACTTGTACAGATGGAGATGCCCAAGCGTTCCGTAAAATATTTCAAGCATTTGGTCTTGTAAGGACAGTAGAAAAGGGTATTAGTAGGTGGTATTACCCAAGAACTCTTGACAACCTTGCATTCGATGTGGCTGCTCTCAAACTTGCTCTTTGTGAACCTCTGGATTCTGTCAGGTTATATTTGTCAAGGGCAACTTTAATTGTTGTTCCATCATATTTAGTTGATCACTGGAAAACCCAAATTGAAAGACATGTCAGACCTGGACAGTTGCGTATTTTTGTCTGGACTGATCATAAAAAGCTTTCTGCTCACAATCTGGCTTGGGACTATGATATTGTTATAACTACATTTAACCGTTTAAGTGCAGAGTGGAGCCCTCAAAAGAAAAGTCCAATGATGCAAGTGCACTGGCTTAGGGTCATGTTAGATGAAGGGCATACCCTTGGTTCAAGTCTTAACTTGACAAACAAATTGCAAATGGCTGTTTCATTGACATCTGCAAATCGTTGGTTATTAACAGGAACGCCTACTCCAAACACTCCCAGTAGTCAACTGCCACATCTTCAACCAATGCTTAAGTTCCTCCACGAAGAAGTATATGGACACAATCAAAAGACGTGGGAATCTGGCATTCTGAGACCATTTGAGGCTGAGATGGAGGAGGGTCGATCACGCTTGTTGCAGTTACTCCATAGGTGCATGATCAGTGCAAGAAAGATAGATTTACATACTATCCCTCCTTGCATCAAGGAGGTCACATTTCTAACTTTCACTGAGGAGCATGCAAAAACTTATAATGAACTGGTAGTTACAGTGCGGCGTAATATACTAATGGCTGACTGGAATGATCCTTCACATGTGGAAAGTTTACTGAATCCAAAGCAGTGGAAATTTCGAAGTACTACTATTCGGAATGTAAGGCTATCCTGCTGTGTGGCTGGGCACATTAAAGTAACAGATGCTGGCGAAGATATCCAAGAAACAATGGATATTTTGGTTGAAGGTGGTCTTGATCCTTTTTCAGAGGAGTACGCTTTCATTAAGTATAATCTAATAAATGGTGGTGACTGTGTCAGGTAATATTCACCTTTCCGGTTTTCTGTGGGGTTTTCACTGAAGTTTTGCAAATTGTCGTGTTTTCATATAAAGGATTGGTTTTAATCCCTCGTCTTCTTTGCTTAGATGCAATGAATGGTGTCGTCTACCAGTTATTACGCCCTGTAGACATCTTTTGTGCCTTGGTTGTGTTGCTTTGGACAGTGAAAAGTGCAGTGTCCCCGGCTGCGGTGAATTGTATGAGATGCAGACTCCTGACATATTAACCCGACCAGAAAATCCCAACCCAAAGTGGCCTGTCCCTAAAGATCTCATTGAGTTGCAACCTTCATATCGACAGGTGGTTTTCCTCAAAGTTACCTATTTTTATTTCTCTTCTTACTAATTTTTTTTAAAAAAAATTCTACATATTAATATTCAAACTAATTTTAACAATGCATGCTTTTCTGGTATTTGTTTATGTTTAGGATGATTGGAATCCTGATTGGCAGTCAACATCTAGTAGTAAAGTTGCTTATCTTGTAGAGAAGTTGAAGGTATTGCAGGATGCTAATAAAGAGATCAGTTATGAAATGAATGAAGATAATGGTGTCAAACACTGCGAAGAGCTACTTTGTCCCCCTCGGATGAGCAACTCTAACACATTGTCAAAGCAGGACTGCTATAGACCAAGTCTGGAGTCTCACAAATCACTTCTCATGAAAGTTATAATTTTTTCTCAATTTCTTGAGCATATACATGTCATTGAGCAGCAGGTAGCTATACTTTCATTTTCTAGGTATGCCTATTTGCTGTTTGTTTTGCACAAAAAATGGCTTATGAATTGCTTGTCTACTTGGCAGTTAACAATTGCCGGTATACAATTTGCTGGCATGTACAGTCCTATGCATTCTAGCAACAAGGTATGTAACTTAATTTGTTGTCCAATTGAGATTTTCGTTTATTATCATCATTATTTTGTTGCCTTAAGTAAATCCATTTTTCCTTTAACAGATAAAGTCATTGGCCACGTTCCAGCATGATGCTAGCTGTCTGGCTCTTTTGATGGATGGAACTGCAGCGTTGGGTCTTGATTTGAGCTTTGTAAGTCATGTGTTTCTAATGGAACCAATCTGGGACAGGAGGTAATATTGTTCTTGTCATAACCAGTTCAATATTGTTCTTTAAAAAACTGAAATAAAATTTTTGTTACTTAAGAGTTTAGTTCTCGTCTTTTCTTGAAATATTATTGATTTCATTTACTTGCAGCTTGATTTTTTCTTGAGCATTGTAAGTTATGTGTTGCTGAAGTCTTTTGTGGTCATTTTTTGTTTTTCCTTTTTTTGTTAAGTTAATTACCATGTTCTTGTACTTTTTACCCCTCTTGCCCCATCTTTAGCAAGAAAATAAAATAGAAAAAAGTAGTTTTGGTGCTGTGAATATCTTGTACCATCATATTCATCCTATATCTGAAGTCTTGTTTAACATGATAGTTGACCCTTCGTTTCTTTAAACCATAATGGAGTTAAGTTGTATTGTTTGTTCACATCTTATCAGCATGGAGGAACAAGTCATTAGTCGTGCTTATCGTATGGGTGCTTCTCGTCCTATTCATGTAGAAACTTTGGCAATGCGTGGTACAATAGAAGTGCAAATGCTGGAATTCCTGCAGGTATAGCTTGATTATAATATTATAATTTAGATTTTTACCAAATTAGCAATTTGGCATTAGATAACTGTAGTGTGAAAAATTTTCCCATTTCAGTGAATATCTAGTCACTGACATCTGAGCTTGTAATGCATGTAATGGATCTGGCATTGCAGTTTCTAAGCATCTGAGCAAAATGTAAATTAAGGTTGTTGTGAATAACTGAAATTAA
The DNA here is from genome assembly GCA_019650275.1 of Xylocarpus granatum. Classification (NCBI taxonomy): domain Eukaryota; kingdom Viridiplantae; phylum Streptophyta; class Magnoliopsida; order Sapindales; family Meliaceae; genus Xylocarpus; species Xylocarpus granatum. Next base: position 127,711 of record BNST01000800.1, on the reverse strand, counting down.
GATGCATTTAATTAACAATTACCCTTCCACATTTTGTTTATTAAGAAAGAAGAAACTCTTAAGTGGTGGATATTGCATAGAACAAAACAGAGATGAATGGTGGAAAATACTTACGGTACTTATCACATGCTAAAACCCCCAAGGAAGGAAGGGGTGGGCTGGTGGCCCAGGGCTATCATCTGTAAATTATACATATCCTGATGCCATAAATATAGAGACTCACTTTGACCACCGATCTGAAGGATGCAAGATCAATTTTGTTTCTTTATATTTCTTTCTCAGTTTTGCATCTTCCTCTGGGGATTATATTGTCTTTTGCACTGCTAGATATTTTGGGGATTTTATCATCTACTTATTTATTTATTTATGCAGTTTAATTGTAGCTTGATTTAATTGTTTGCTTCATTTCCTCTAGGATGCTGATAAGTGTAGAAAATTCTTGAAAGAAGAGCTTGGCAAACCTGATCGTGAACGGAGTCGATCTCATCGTACTCTACATGACTTTGCTGAGAGCAACTATCTAGCTCATCTAAGCTTTGTGCAAACAAAGTGTGATGCAAAAAGGTATGAGCATACATATATCATATCCCATAATCTGCAGTAATTGTTACTTCACACAGTTGAGCAATTTTAACCTTCTTTATTTCGTAGGAAATGGTGTTGAACTTTTTGGCCTGTATAATTTCTTGAAATCCACTTAAGTTATGCAAATCCTTAATTCTCTGGCTCTCTTAATACAAGGTTATAGCAAAACCTTTGTAAGACTGAATTTTCATATTGCTGCTGCAAATGGTATATTATAATTGCTTTTGATAATTCAAAATATTACAGATGCATATTTATTGAGTACAATATTAGTGTAAATTGTAATTATGGTTGACACTCGAAGCATGGTTGACATTGCTCAGGACATCCTCTTAAAAGCATCTTTATTTTATTCCCTTCCAGGATTTCAATTAGTTATTATCTCAGTGAGGTTTATCTTTTGGCAGTGTTTTGGACTGTGAAGTTGGGAGTATCTGAAAAAGAGCTCCCATCCTGCAAAAGATAAAGAGAGTGGGATTCCAGTTCAAGTTCCATGCTGCCATGATGCCATGCACAGGAGGTGGTTTGAATTTGGGTCAGGAGACCGAACGTGCACGCGCCTAATCTGGGATTAACTGGCTTATTATGCGAGTTTTCAACGAGACTTACTGCTTAGAAACAATCTGCTTCTATTAGGCTTGGGCGGCCTGATTTGATCTCTGCTGCAGAGCTATGAATTCCTACCACGGGGCACATAAGCAAAGCATGAATATCTGGACAATGCCATTGGGTAGACAGACAACCAACCCATTTATTTGAAATGTTACAATCAATCCAGTGGGACCCCCACGTGGAGCGGTGCTAAAGAATGTAGATCTCCTGTGGTCACTTAAAGGGGAGCCCACAGAATATGGGTTTTTGGCAGGGTTGGAAAAAGAGAGAATGAGTTGGGGAACACAACAATGAGTTCATTTCTGTTGAGAATGAATTAAGAAAGATGATGTTCTGAGTAGGAAATTATGGGCTTGTTTAATGTTTTCTGCTGAAATCCATCAATTGCCTCTTGAACATATTTAGTCACTCTATTTAGCATAAATTCTCTTATTTAATCATCATCGGCATCATTATTTTTGCTATCGTTGTGCACACTTTTTGGTATTCAAAATCACCACAAGATTTCCGAATCTTCATGTTATTGATTATCTTAATCGCCACGATATTATTAGGTAAGCTTGTTCAATAGTGGAGTACGATGAGCTTGTTCACCTCGTCCCAAACACTTTCCACCATGTGGGGAGGGAGCGATTTCGTTAAAAATTTTTAAAATTTGAACCTTGCGATGATATTTAAACTGTATTTATCAGAGTCCAAGACTGTCCAAAATATTCATGTGTAATTCAATTCAATACAACAACCCGTGCTCAGCTAACCTGTTTAACAACTGCGACAGGGAAAAAAAAGAAATATCATCCTGCTCGGTGGACTTCAGGCTCCTTCTAGTTCAACAGCAGCTAACTTGAGGGAAACAAACACATCCATGGCAGCAAACTGAATTTGTTGTTTTGCTCAGTCTGTTTCTGTCCCATTACTCAACGTAATACGTTTTTTAGATTTTGCTCCTTGTTGCCTAGAAAATTTACAAGAGATTGCGGCATTCTGTCTTCATGAAACAGTTGAAACACAAAGTTGGATAATTGCTACCTTCTGATGTTTATTAATCTTGGTGGGTGGACACCCATTCAGTGTCAAGTCCCACCAGAAGTCTACGATGATGAATTTTGATCGTATAATCAATCCAACAATCAACTTCCGATGCTCTGTAAGTCACTGTTGTTTCGAAACATCCGCCTGCAAATTTGATCATCTAACTGAGTACGATGTCAGAAGACAGTGAAGGAGTTTGGGTAGCAGAAGATGGAAAAGAGAGACAAAAGAATGTGTGATTTATTCTTAAGAAAGAAATAGAGCTTCTGATTTGCTGCCTGCCTTTGTTTTCTAACGTCGTGCACGGTATCCATTTGGCGGGTTGTGGTTTCCATGGTATCTTTGGCTCTGCATGTTTAGGGTTTACAGGCAATGTGTTATTAGAGCATTTCAATATTTTACATGCTTGTTCTTCTCCTCCTATTAATACTAATAAGAACCTGCTTAAAATCCATATCAACTCAATGCAAACTTAGTTAAAATTTTAAATTTTAATTTAATAAAAAAAATAATATTAAATTATTCTTTCAAGATTTGTTAGTTTATCCCCAATATCAAATCTTGATTACTTTTGTACCATGAGCAATATCCATGTATGCTTGTACCCCCAATTCAATGAAATCCATGAAAATAGGAAAGGAGATATCATTTGTTTCTAAATTCTTGTGATTCATGTGAGATTGTAAAAGCATTATAATTTGATTTGAGATTAATGGGAATCTTGTTGATCATTGAGACCTGATTTATACAAAACAATACATGAGTTTGAGTGATGGGAGCTTTTAAGGTGGGATCATAATGGCAAGTTGCAGTTAAATATTCGAATTAATGAAATCAACAAGAGTCAGCCTTTATTACAAAGCCAATCACACAAGCAAGCAGTTCCACTTTGGATGGCATGGATTGTAGGGTGAAGAATCGAATCCCAGACTACCCCACGACTTCCATTAATTTACCAGTCCAAAGTCTTTCAAAGAATCTGCTTCAATCTTACGTTGACAATCTGGCAGCCTGGTGTCCTGCCCAATCGATACAAGAGGATGCATGAAATGATGATTGAAAACCAAGAGAAAGGGCAAAACACCCCGAAAAAGCAAGGGACACCATTAAAACTCTTTAGAGGAAGAGCTAAGATTACAATCGGGATTAAGCTCTCATACAAGAAGAGAGAGGGTGGTGCAAACAGATTGTGAAGATTTTCGCAGACAATTAAACAGGTGCTGTATCACAATACCCTTTTGTCCGTTCTTCGAATTAATGAAATCAACAAGAGTCAGCCTTTATGACAATGTGAAGTCTATCTATATTCATCCTATTTTCACATAATTCAGAATATTATTCACGAATTAACATCACTGGAATCGTGTTCTAACTTGTTGATAACTCTTGGGAATCTTTTGAAAGGAGATGGAGAATCATCCAAGCAAGCAGTTGAACTTTGAATGGCGCGGATTGAAGGATGAAGAATCAAATCCAAGATTTACCCAAGAACATCCATTTAATTCAATAAAGGTCTCTTTCTCATGCATTGTATGTCAGGTAAGCAGCATATATAAGATGATATACATTTCATTCAATGCGAGTTTGGAATCTTTTGTTTTTGTCTTTTAGGAGGTAATCTGAAATTCCCTTGCTCTTTTTTGTTTTCCTTTCAATACTTTGATATCAGTCAGTTCCTATTGTTTATGCTAATTTCAGTGGTTTCAAAAGTTAATTAAATGCTCACAACCCTCTTAAGAAAAATTATCGTATGCCTTGACAAATAGGAATGTTATTAGTTAAGGAACTTAAGTGCATGATTCTCCAAACATCTGATGTTTTCAAAGCATTGGGATTAAAGTGTCGAAAAATACTTTAGTCAAATATAGCAGTAGCACCGGGACGAAGGGAGGAGAAAAAGAGAGAAGCAACCAAACCACAGACAAGATAAGATCAAAAAGTGGGAGTGATAAAAGCAGCCATGGGAGATGCAGTGTTGACATCTCTTTGGGTGTTTGCTTTGTCGTTTCTGGGGATTTCCTCAGCCAAAATATCATATTTCCTTGGAGTTGAAGCCTTGTTACCAGCAACTCTATTGATCACAACATTTTTATCCACCAGCAATGTATTAATATTCAACTTGTTAGGCCATGTTCTTGGTGGTGCTAGCTTCAACCCCGCCACCACTGTCGCATTCTATGCTACAGGCCTGAAAGCCGATTCCTCTGTGGTGTCGATGGCTGTCCGGTTCCCGATTCAGGCCGCCGGTGCCAGGGCATTATTGCAAGTAATGCCAAATGAATACAAGCATAAACTCGAGGGTCCATATTTGAGAGTAGATTTGCACACTGCGGCAAAAGTGGAGGGAGTTATAACACTTGTGTTTTCCTTTGCTTTGCTTTTAGTTATGCTCAAGGGACCTAAAAATATTATTTTGAAGGTTTGGTTGCTGTCTGCGACGACATTGACATTAGTTGTTTCAGGTTCAGGGTACACTGGTGGGCCTTCAATGAACCCAGCAAATGCATTTGGGTGGGCATATGTGAATAATTGGCACAATTCTTGGGAGTTGTTTTATGTTTATAGGATTTGTCCACTTTTTGGAGCAATTTTAGCAGCTTGTGTTTACAAGCTTCTGTTTCCAGCTCCTCCAATCAAGCAGAAGAAAGCATGAGCTGCCGCAGCCTGCCTGTACATTGCAAATATTTCTGATAAATTTCATGTTTCTGTTCAAAAGAAAAGATCAAAAAGTAGTGCTTTTGGGTTGGGGACTCTGTTTGATCTTATATTGTTGATTGATGATGATGAATGATGATTTAATTTTCACGTGCACAAAGTTAAAAGCTAGAAATTAGAAACCTGATGTGGGTTGGCCTCACACAACATCGCACCACACATTCTTATCCATGTCAATCTCATCCATGAGATTAGACAAACTGAATGGCAGTACTAGTTGATCACCTGTAAAATTAGCAAGCAGGCTAGAGCTATATTTAATAAGCAGATTGTGAACAACATCAAACACAAACTTATTAATACCTCATCAATGCATATATAGAAAACTTAGAAATATTTGATTTTCCATAGTATCTATCTTCTTCCAAACAAACATGGATGATGATATACTATGAGAAAACTTATTGTGCACAAGCTTGATCTTTAGATCTCATCTGTTTTTCCTCCTCCTCATCATCTAAAACATTCTTGTACGCAAATCTCTTAGCAATCCTTATAAAAAGACATAAATTCAAAGCACTCAATCCTGCCAGCAACCAGTAAAAATAATCAAGATGTGACCGATTGAGATTGTTACCAATCCAACCACCGTCTTTGTTCCTTCGTGTGCTGATTGCCTGAACAGCTGCTATTACTCCACTGTTTACAAAGCTCCCAATTCCAATTATGCTTAAATAAGCTGCGGCCCCCAAGCTTCTCATTGCTTCTGGCATTTGATCATAGAACAATTCTTGCAATCCCACCATTGTGAATACATCGGATATTCCCATTAATATGTATTGCGGAAGTAGCCACCAAACACTCGTAGGAACTATAGCTTTTGGTGAATCCAATAGCCCATTTTCTCTTGCTGTGTTGAGTCTTCTGGCTTCTACTAGAGCCGATACAGTCATTGTAAGTATAGATACGAACAAACCAATGCCTATTCTTTGTAGCAGGGTTATCCCAGAACGATGTCCTGTGATTTTCCTGGCCAACGGAACGAAAATCCTATCATAAACGGGGACGGCGAAAAGAATGGTGAGGCCTACCAGGCTTTGAAGTGAAGCTGGGGGTACGTGAAAATTTGGTCCTATGGATCTGTTCATTGTGCTGCCTTGCTTTGTATAAAATGTGTGGAGTTGAACAAGTACGCAACTGAACATTAAGCAACTCAGCCATATGGGAATTAGACGGATTACCAGCTTCACTTCTTCTACTTGTTTCAGCGAACATAACCTCCACGGATTTCTGGTTTCTTTCAAGGAATCAATGTCGTCGATGATCATTGCCTTGTCCAAAAATCTGCCAATTTTCACAGCACCAAGTTACTTTGGCCATAACTACATAACCCTTTAATCATCATTTTTGGTCCAAGTCGTGAAACCAGTTGATTACCCAAAAAAGTATGTCAAAGTCTAGAAAGACTTGATGTTTTCCTTAGAAAAAGAAGAAAAGCTAGCATTCAAATCCTGTGTATGGTTCTTACTTAATAGTACTAGATAGAAAAGGCACAGGAAAATCCTTGAATTAGACTGGTGCCCATCATTGTGTAGCATCCTATAATTCACTAAAAATTCAGTTGACTTACAAAAAGAATGAAATTGACATGGACCCATACCTAAGTTGATTAGTACGAGAGAAAGCCTTCCCTCTAGATTGGCCTAACTTGTGGGTATCTTTCTGTTCATGATCATCATCATAATCATAGCCATAGTAAATTCCCCGGCCACCTTGAGTGTCACTCAGGCGCCACTTCCGTGCTGCCGCCACTAACACTTGCATCACCGTCGTAAACGGGCTGCCGATGGGGCTCTGCCTCCTGTAATTCTTGATTCCGGCCAGAAATACTGCTAATGCCAGGGCCAATGCCCCTGATAATACTCCAAACCCGACCGCCCATCCAACATGATCCTACGTGATCAAATATGCGACAAATTTATTCATTATTTACAGAGCAAGTAAACTAAAATTAGCAAAGAAAGAGATGCTGAGCCATTACAGTCAAAGAGATCGATTGTTATCACTCGTTAAGGTCAAAGATTGCTATTATTATGTCCACTTATAATCATTTTTAAATATTTAACAGATGTGACTCTTATTTGAACCACACAGTATGGAAACTTGAAAGAGGAATATGTAAATAGTCGAGTACCTGAATGTAAATGACGACCAATATTGCGGCGGAGGCGCCGACGACGATTCCTAAGTACCACCAGTTAAAGAAAGAGCTTTTGGCCTCTTTCTCGGCCGGATTGTTTTCATCAAACTGGTCTGCTGCGAAGGTTTGCACGCATGGCTTGTGCCCGCCTTCGCCAACGGCCAAAATGTACAGTGCTGTGAAAAACACAGCTTGCCGATAACGCAAAGGAATCACCGAGACTGATAGAGACAGCAGTAGCATTCCCTGTGAAAGTGAAGCATTTACAAATCTTAAATACATGAATCACTGTAATTAAATTAAACTGAGACCTGAAGTATAGGTGATGAACTGGGTGTGGTGTCGCCACTGACCGAGAAACAAATGACAGAGGAGAGTACAATGGTTCTGAAGCGACCGAGGTAAGAATCGGCGACGAAGGCACCGAATAAGGGGAAAATTGAAGATATGCCAACCCAAGTATTGACATTCTTTGCTGCAGTTGCAATCGGTTCATTTAGAACATTTGATAGATAAGTGATCAGATTAGCAGACAAACCATAGAACGCAAACCTCTCCGCCATCTCAACAACTGCATGCATGCAGCAAATGATGTATTCACATGTTATACAAAATCAAACAAAAAAAAATCCAAAAGTCCAAAACAAAGTTGGGTCAGTTCGTGCAGAGCTTACAGATGATGAAAATGGCAGCATGCCAGCCACCCTTTGAGGTTTTCTCATGAGGGAAGGTTTTCTGTTTGGTTCCTTGAAATTCATTCGTGATTGGAGCTACAGTCACTGATGAACTCTCCATTTGGAATGGAAGATCGACAGCTTTGACTTGGGAAAATAAACAAAATCAACTAAGAAAGGCTGAAAATTGCGGCCTTTTAACATCTCCTTCTATGACTTTATAGGAATGAAAATCCATGGCAATTGGGTAATTAACTCAGAAAGTGAGCTGCATAGTTACAATTTTTATGGCAATTCAGACTCTGTAATCCTAATCTCTACAAAAAAGGTGTGTGAATAAGAGTCATTTCTATTTGACTTGTATTGACAAGTCTAGTCTGCAGAGCCAGAAGGGGCTTCTCTTCTTCCTTCTGCGTATGTATAAATGACAAACCTTACTTAATGTCTTAACCTATATATGCCCAGGAATAAATGAAAAGGACAAGCTTTGCAATAAATTTTGGATAAGCTCTAAATTATATGCAAGATCACCCAACTGCATGATCAAAGGTCATGTGAAAATTGCATAACTTGAAAGGCAGTGCATTAACATAGTTCATTGAGTGTTAATCATTTCAAAGTTGAAATCAATTATCTTTCTAGAACTTCATGCCTTTTTGAATTGTGTGCCCATGATTCCATAGATGTCACAAACTAATTGACAATAACACACACTTGTAAGTGATCATATTACATATACTAACTCTACTTTTATCTTTATTAGAATTTTATTTTTTTATAATTTATTTTTTTAAAAAAATATTTTTATAAAATAATAATAATAATATAATAGTTCATATTAATAAAAAAAATGATATAAATAGAATAAAAAATATAAAAATTTGGGATTATTTTAATATAAATATATATATATATATATTTATCGGCATAGAAAGATATCCCATATCTAAAGGTTTTGTTATGGTTTGAAGTGCATTCCACCAACCAAATTGGCAAATTTTGTGACCGATGAATATTAATATTAGTTGATGGATGAAACTCCAATAGCAAGAAACACATCACATATCTTATCACCCCCTCCCCAAAAAACAACAAAAGAGAAAAGAAATGGTGGAATTGGGACCTCCTTTTAATCAGTAATAATTATAATAATCACTTGATTTATTTATTATTGACATTGAGATTTGCAGAATAGTGAAGAAAAAAGGGTCTTTCTTGTCAATGACAGTGTTCCTTAGTGTGTTTTGATTGAACACCTTTTGCTCTCTTCTCCGTTCGTTCCATTCTCTCAATTCACACACTTGAAAAAACTCTTGAATCACTTGGCAAGCATGCTTTCAAATGGCAACAAGGATCTGCATGCCATTCTAGAAAGGACTGTACATGCTTGCTGCAGGGAAAAAGCCAGCCACCTTTGTCCTGCAAAAAATAATTCCACTACTGATCAGTCATGGGTGTCCTCATTTGCATTTCTGGAAGATGGAATAATGCATGCATGCCTACTCCTCCACTGCTTAATCCACTAGTCTCACAGGTCTGCAATGTCGTGGGCATTTTCTGGACAGGCCAAGGACTCCCAACAGTTGGAGAGATCAAATCGCTAAGACGGTGAGAGCACAAGCTTGCCCTATTGTATTGCTTTAATAGCCTAACCTATGCCTGGTATTTCCTGCCCCGTTTGTGAGGCTCCAAGCCCAATTTCATCCATGTTCACGTGCAGCCCACAGGCATGCAAGCCCAACACATGTTTACTTTTTTAACCATGGTTAGGGAACGAGTTAGTAGTACAGTCAGTCACTGCCTCACCGGCTCGTAGGCTTCAAAAGCATTGGATTTTACATACCCGTATTACCCTTGTGCAACGAAGGCAAACGGACAAGTCGTGAGAATATTATAGTAATTTCAGAGCCCACAAAACCCAAATAAGGCTGTACCGTTTAAAAAAAATTTAAAAACGGCGAACAAGAAAAACGAAAAAAAATGAAATTAATAAAATTTTTATTTGCATGCAGAGGGTCCAAATTTTAACTCTCTCAGGAGACGAGAGACGAGAGAAAATCACAAGTCTCTCTCGTTTTCTGAGTTATTTTGAGTAAGAATGTTGTGATTTTAGTCTTGCTTGCTGCTGCGGTAAAACCCATTTCTTGGGTGTGTTCTTTTTGGATTTATTTAATTAAATTTTTTGGGTGTCAATCTCAAGAGTCAAAGTCCGGACGAAGGCAAGAGAGTTAGCAGAAATTTGGTAAAATTTTCGCTCTCTTTGTGTTTGCGTTTCTGTTTATTTTGTGTTTGGTTGCCGAGGCAGCGAAGGGAAAGTGAAGAAAATGGGGGGAAGTAGTGACATTGTGTTGTGGGTTGGTTTAATTTTTTTTTCTCTTTTGCCACAAAAAGGTTTAGAGTATCAAACAAAGTTATGGGTTGTGTTGTGTTCAGGTGTTTTTGGAGAAATGCAGGTCACTGGGTGGGTTTGTTTTCCTTTCTTGCATCATTTTCTTGGGAACCAAACAGAGCTTTTTATTTCCTTAAAACTCTTTGGCTCATATTTTTTTTCATAAGCTCTTAGAGTGAACCGTACACATTATTTTTATGGGTTTGGGTCAAAGTGCGTCTGCTTTTGTTGTTTGTTTAGTTTGTTTGGATCTTAATTAGGTTTTTTGTGCAGTATTTCTTAAAGGTTTACTGTCAAAAGAGATGGAAGAAAACTCGTCATCAACCGTATTAGACGGGCAAATACTTGGCATCCGATTTGGTTTAGCTACTCACAAGGAAATTGTAAGTGGAAATGCGTCTTCTGCATTTTTTTTCAGCTTATGTTGTTTATAACTGTCTTATGGGTCTTGCATCATGTATCATATGGTTTTTATTGTTTTAATTCTTAAACCATATTTTTCGCTAAAGAATGTTATCCATTCCTGAAGCTCTCCCTCTTAAGAATTTCCACCTGAAAGCTTAAATTATTTGGTGGAGGGCCAAACGCTAGTGTGTATGTAGCCATAGTGTATGCTTTAGTTGACAGTGTGAGATATGCTAACATGAATGATAGCCCGGCAAAGAAGAACTTAACCAATTGGTGGCCTTGATGTGAGACAAGATGGCAAATGGGGTAGCCATAAAAGAATGTTGGCTCTAGTACATGTTTGGAAATCTTACCCTAAAGCTTATGCTGTGGCTGTGGAGCTAAAACTGGTCGAAGCAGCCATACGAAATATTTGACTAGTTGGTAATATAAAAACAGTTCTGGAACTTGTATTCCTAACGGCTATGCTGGTCATATTTCTTATGATTTACCAAGCAAAAAATAGTCTTCCTTTACTGTATCATTGGTATTGGTTTGTGGTGCAAGATTTTGGAAGCCAGGGTACTATTGGCAATTCAAGCCTTCTGTAGGTCTTTACTTCTAGAGCTTACAGATGCTTTTTGTAGAGGATACAAGGTGATTTGGCATGAGGATAACTGTTGAATTTTTGAAGCTAAAGGCAAAGAAGACATTTACTTTTTGTAGTACAGAGTTCAGTTACTGGCTTCTGTGTCAAGAGAATTTCAAGATACTTCTTTTTAACTGTACAGCTAAATTGGATGGAGATTTTGCTTAAGTTGTAAAATTCTCGGAATAGTTTCTCTTCTGTGAACTGTTTGGTTAAAGTAAACTTTTTTTCCCCCCTTAAAATTCCCGTGCTTTCTTATGATGGTCCTGAATTTTGTGGATAGCGTGTTCACTTTCTTGTAAATTTCTCCTGCCTATTAATAAATTATTCATCATTTCTTATTTAAAAGAGCAACAATATATATTGTTCTTATCGCATGATTCTTGGTAAGAATTAATTAAACTTTAAATGGCTTCCAAGTAACTGAAGACATTGCCAAAACCACAAATCCTGTTATTTGTTTTGAAGTGAGTATTCTGCAATTTTCGTTGATATGTCATATTTTTTCTAGTGTACAGCATCAGTCAGTGATTGTTCTATTAGTCATCCAAGTCAGCTTGCAAATCCGTTCCTTGGTTTGCCACTTGAATTTGGTAAATGTGAATCTTGTGGTACTTCTGAAGCTGGTAAATGTGAAGGTGAGTAAGATTCTACTCTGATCTCGCTCTTGTGTATGGAAATGGTGCAAGTTTCTAATCTGAAATATATATTATGGTATTAAATTGCAAGAGTAAGCGTGGAGCTTTGTCCATTTTGTCCCTTTTCAGGTCATTTTGGATTTATTGAATTGCCAATACCAATATATCATCCTAACCATATTAGTGAATTAAAGCGTATGTTGAGCTTACTGTGCTTGAAGTGCTTAAAATTGAAGAACAGCAAGGTAAATGAGTCTTAGCTCCACATATCCCTTCGGCCTCTTTTTTATGTTGGTTGGGGAATATAAAAGGATTTATTTATTTGTACTTTTAAAACGTCTGGAGCATATGTTTCAAAAACTGTTCTGTAAATTAGGTATTTTATTTTCAATGAGCTAAGGTGAAGCATATAAATCCCCCATGCCTAACCTTGATACCTTCAAGGCTTGCTTCGACGCCTAGAGAAATTAGGATGAAACTCCTGTAATTAATAACTAAATTAAACTTATTCTCCCCTATCTTTTGTAGTTATTGTGATTGTCGCATCATGTTGATTGAGCAGCATGCTTATTTATATACTGTGCATATGTTTGTTATGCCTAATGAAATTCATCAGTTATATTAGCTTTGTGGCACGATAAATGTTGAAACTTCTTATGCGTAATGCACTCATACTATTTTTGACACCACAATTATTTGTTTTATACTCATAATCTCTTTCATGTGAAAATCATACTTTGGTTAATATTTGTGGTCCAGTTTCTTTTTACTGTGCTATTATGTGGTTGTACTTCAATTGCTCGAATGTCTTTCAGTTTCAGATCAAGAACGATGGTGTGGCCCAAAGATTGTTATCTTCATGCTGTGAGGTATAGAAAAATAAAACGTTGTTCTTAGTTGATCTACCTGCATTATGTTTATGCGTTCTTAGTAGTAAATATGTTCTAGCTCTGTGTATTAAAGTGTTTGTAAATAAGTTTTTTTCTGGCTACCCTCCTCTGTTTCTCTCTGCGATGAACTATTAATAACTAATTGAAAAAAAAGAAAATAGAGTTAGCTGCACACATATTGCAATGCTCTTGTATGTTAGAACCAGTTGATGTAAGGGCACTTGTTTTTTTTTCTCCCCCCTCATCTTTTAAGATGCTAGTTTGAATAGACAGATTCAAATTACATTATATTAGCTCCAATAATGAGACTTCTTTCTGATTTATCCCATACTTTTCTGGAAATATGATGAGCCAGCTCTTATACCTATTCAAGATAAGAGTTCATTTTTTAAGGGATTGGAGGGTTGGGAATATCAAAGTTTATCACATGTCATGCAGAGTAGGGAAATATTTGAAAGTACTTTGATGTGAAAATGGAATATAAAAAGACTAAAGCAGTTCTTCATTGTTTCACGACATGATCACCATCTTAAAACAGTCTTAATGCATGAATTGGGAATGGTTACACTGGAGGCAAAGCCAACAGTTAGAGGGACTACTTATAGTTCATGTCCTATGTGCTTACTGTCTCGGTAATTTCTATTTGTGGTTCTTTCATTTAAGACTCTGGGAGTTTTAAATTATGAAAGGAAAGAAATGACAGTGATACTAGATTTCTGTTTGACTTTGCAAAGAATCTTCCAATGACATCTTTTGATGCTCAAGTCCCTCAAAAATTTGCTCTCCAATAGTTTCTTTTTCTACCCTCAGAAAAATTATCTATCAGTTGAAGGAGCATTGTATATTATGGAGGATTTTCTGAAGATATTGCTTTTAAAATGGGTGATGAGAATTTAATTAGAGTTGGGTTTGCTTAGACATTCCTAGGCTTGTATACCTTTAAGTGAGTTCCCATAAAAAGTCTATATCTTACATGTACAGTTCAGTTTGGCCTTATTGGTTTATGCATGTTAGAATTCCAGGGGACCTAAACCAATTTTCGACAAAAATATGTTGATTGTAAATGTCCTATTTTCCTCTTCATCAACAATGGGAAGTGCTGAAGGATGATATAACAGATTTTGGACATCCGGAAGCATTTTGTGATCTCTTGGCTCTTTTTCTACCTTGTGCACCATGTATAGATGTTGCTCTTGGATTAAGTGCTGGAGACAAATGCAAGGACAACTGTCATAGATGTGTCAATTCTTACACTTATAAAATTAGTTAGTTTAGTTCATGATTATCATGAAATTGCCTTTCTCGTTCTATTAATACCAGCCTTTCTGCTAGTGTTATTTTTTCTCATGAAATTGGGCAAGAGTTAGAGCTACTTGCAGCCCTAATTTTCACATATTCGAAAGAATTTTCCATATTATCATTTCTTTGTATTTTGCGCTACAAGATTTAATTTTCTATTTAAACTTTCTCCCCACATTCTTGTAGGAAGCTTCACAGGTTTCTATTGTAGAGATGAAAACAACAGATGGTGCTTGTTACTTGGAATTGAAGCTTCCGTCAAAGTTTAGACTATCCAGTGGCTCTTGGAATTTCTTAGAAAGATATGGTTTCCGTTATGGCGATAGCTTAACTCGAACGCTACTTCCTAGTGAGGTTTGGCATCTATCAGTCACATGTTTATGTTTGATCTTTGGTGTGATGATGAATTTTGAGGATTAGTGTCTTTATTTTCTGTAATCATCATCTATTAGTTGGGCAATTTCTTGTGATTTTCTATTTTTTGTACTTATGGTCCTTGTGCATCCGACGTTATGGTTCTATGTTGAGTCATACATTTCTTATACTTCTTTGTGCTATGGAATGCACTTGTGTTTGTATTTCTTATGTTTAAGTCAGTGTGCATATTCAGATTCTGTAGCAAAATATTCAGCAGTGTGGCCATTTTGTTGTGGACTTGTCGTGGACTGTAATGTTCCACTTATTGGATATCGCCTGTGAGGAGTAGCTAATACGATTAATTGTATTGTCTGTTAGCTAATGCAGATTTCAGAAAATAACTTCTGTTATAGAGTTTTCAAACTTTAGAAATGAATTATTGTCTTGCAAATCAGTTATATTTCCGAAAGTATTTTGGTGCAAGGCTGTATTCATTTATTGTATTATCTGTTCACTTTTGTAGTTTTGCTAAGAGATTAACTGCTTCTTCATACACATGTAGTTCAACTTTTTTTTTACTAATTAATTATTATTATTATTTTTTGGGGTGGTGGGGGTCCACAATAACTAAAAGGTGAAGGAAATGCTCAAAAGAATTCCTGAGGAGACTAGAAAAAGGCTGGCTGGCAAAGGGTATTTCCCTCAAGATGGATATATTGTGGAATATTTGCCTGTCCCTCCAAACTGTTTGTCTGTGCCTGACGTTTCTGATGGTGTTAGCATCATGTCTTCGGTAAGCTAAATATGAACCAATCGGCTTGTTTTGTTGCAAGTTTTGTTGTCAGTTAACCTAAGGATGTATTTTAATTGCATCTTTTGCTCCAGGATCTGTCACTATCAATGCTTAAAAAAGTTCTGAAGAAAGTTGAGATAATTAATAGTTCAAGGTCCGGAACACCAAACTTTGAATCTCAGGAAGTTGAAGCTAATGATTTGCAGTTAGCAGTTCGTCAATATCTGGAAGTTAGGGGTACTGCAAAAGCATCCCGCAATGTTGATGCGCGATATGGGGTTTTTAGCCAAGATTCTAATTCCTCAACAAAAGCATGGCTTGAAAAAATGAGGACATTATTTATCAGAAAAGGATCAGGATTCTCGTCCCGTAGTGTGATTACTGGTGATGCTTATAAAAGGGTTAATGAAATTGGTATTCCATTTGAAATTGCTCAACGAATTACATTTGAGGAAAGGGTTAATGTGCACAACATGAGGTATCTGCAAGAGCTGGTTGATAACAAGTTGTGCTTAACCTACAGAGATGGCTCTTCCACATATTCCCTTAGAGAGGGTTCCAAGGGCCATACATTTCTAAGACCTGGTCAAGTGGTACATCGCAGGATCATGGACGGGGATACTGTTTTTATCAATAGGCCACCCACGACACACAAACATTCACTGCAGGCACTTTCTGTTTATGTTCATGATGATCACACCGTGAAGATTAATCCTCTTATCTGTGGCCCTCTAAGTGCTGATTTTGATGGTGATTGTATTCACCTATTCTATCCCCAGTCCCTGGCTGCAAAAGCAGAAGTTCTTGAGCTTTTCTCAGTGGAGAAACAATTGCTTAGCTCTCATAATGGCAATCTCAATTTGCAACTGGCCACTGATTCGTTGTTGTCCCTAAAAGTGTTGTTTAAGAAGTATTTGCTGGACAAGGCAGTTTGTCAACAGTTGGCCATGTATGTCTTGTCCTCTTTGCCTCAACCTGCTTTGTTGAAGGCTCAATGCTCTGGCCCTCAGTGGACTGCATTGCAGGTTCTGCAGTCTGTATTACCTGATTGCTTTGAGTGCTGTGGTGAGAGATGCTTGATTAGGCAAGGTGATGTGTTGAAAGTTGATTTTGATAGGGACATAGCACCATCTCTGATTAATGAAGTTGTAACATCTATTTTCTTCAAGAAGGGTCCTGAAGAGGTTTTGAAATTCTTTGATTCTTTACAGCCTCTACTTATGGAGAATTTGTTTGTTGAAGGGTTTAGTGTTGGTTTGGAGGATTTTTCCTTGTCCAAGGCTGCTTTACTGAATATTCAGAAGGATATTCAAGATATTTGTCCATTGCTTTATCACTTGAGATCTACACAAAATGAGCCTGTGGAGTTGCAAGTTGAAAACTGCATCCGACGTGTAAAAATGTTGGTTGCAAAGCTTATTTTAAAGTCATCTACGCTGGGTTATTTGATTGACTCCAAGAGCGATTCGGCTGTCACCAAGGTAGTGCAGCAAGCTGGTTTCTTAGGTCTGCAGCTATCGGACAAGGGAAAATTCTATTCAAAGACCCTTGTTGAGGATGTTGCTTCTCATTTTAACAGTAAATATCCTATGGATATAAGTTACCCTTCTGCAAAACACGGATTGATTAAGGGCTGTTTTTTTCATGGTTTAGATGCATATGAGGAGATGGTTCATTCAATTTCTACTCGAGAAGTCATCGTTCGCTCATCTAGGGGATTGTCTGAACCTGGAACCTTATTTAAAAATTTAATGGCTGTTCTTCGCGATGTTGTTATTTGTTATGATGGCACTGTTAGAAATGTTTGTAGCAATTCTATCATCCAATTTGAATATGGGGTGAATGCTGGAAGAAAGTCTCCTAGTTTATTCCCTGCCGGTGAGCCTGTTGGTGTGCTAGCTGCAACTGCCATGTCAAATCCTGCTTATAAGGCTGTTCTTGATTCTAGTCCTTGTAGCAATTCCTCATGGGAGCTGATGAAGGTAAGTGGTAGTCTTCTATTGAAAATGAAACTGTCATGCATTCTACTCTAAATTTTATTCTCTTCTACCATTGCAGATGCAATAAATATTTCCTTAGTTAACATGTTTATTCTTTTCAGGAAATACTGCTTTGTAGAGTAAATTTCAACAATGATCCAATTGATCGTCGTGTAATTTTATACTTGAATGATTGTGGCTGTGGGAAAACGTACTGCCAAGAACGTGCTGCTTACATGGTTAAGAATCAGTTGAAAAGAGTCAGTCTTAAAGATAGTGCTATCGAGTTCTTGATTGAGTATGATTTCTCATTATAATTATCTGGCTTTTGTTCTCTTCTTCAGCACTCTCACCTAGGCACATGTATGTACACTCATATGCTGTATAAATGGGCGCAATACTTTTTTTCTTTTACAAACTTGTCTATCAGTTTTACTCATTATGACACTGGTCCAGCAGTTGGTTCTCAGTTTGCACTCTCACCTTTGTTTCTTTTTCAAATTTGTCTATCAGTTTTACTCATTATGTTGCTGGTCCAGCAGTTGGTTCTCAGTTTGTACTCTCACCTAGGCATTTGCATGTACACTAGTAAATGTTTTTGTTTATTCTGTTAAGTGGTATGTGTACACTTTTATGTCCTTTCACATATGTCTGTAACTTTTAGGTTCATGTTTTATATTTTCATTAATTTATTCTCCATGCAAACTAACAGGATATTTTTTTATTATGCTTGATGTAATGCTCAAAGTTCTAATAGCTTTGTTTCTTTTTTACAGATACAAGAAACAACAAATTGTATCAGAAAATCTTGATACTGATGCAGGCCTTGTTGGTCACATTCATCTCAACAAGGTAAGAAGTGGGTTACTTGGTTGGCAAGAATGCTTGTTTTTGTGAGTGACTGAAACTTTCTCAAACAGATGTTGTTGAATGAGTTGGATATCAATATGCATGAGATTCTATCCAAGTGCCAAGAGACTATCAAATCATTCTGCAAGAAGAAAAAGATGAAAAATGGTGTTCAGTTTTTTAAGAGTACAAGGTTGTCTGTCAGGTTAGTATTCTTAGTTTGTGATTGTGTTTTCAGTCTGAGAATAACAAGTGATAATTTTCTATTGTTGCAATTTACTCTTTGAGATTGGATGGAACACACATGAAAGAAGATTTGAGGCTGCAAGCTTTTTGGTAGATTTTATTTTGAGAAGTTGGTAGATTTATTCCTTCTTTGGTAGTTAAGAGCCGGGTTTATGCAAAAAGTGAAGATATTTACTTTGGTGGCCTAAGTTATATATTAGTTACATAGGGACACAAAAGTGTTGCTAATGTTCCATAGGCTTTGAGACAATAATGTTGAACTGTTGACAATCACCATTCATTGATTTACAACAAATTCATTTCTGCCGCATCACAGTTGCTGCTGAGGTTGTATTGGATGAATAAGGCTATATATATATATATATATATAATGGTTGAGTATATAATAGTTTAATTAGTAATTTAAATTTGTGCAAAACAGTTGTCAACTTATCAGTCATCACCCACATTTTAAGAAGCCCACCACTCATGAAATTTTTCTAGCAATTAATCAAAGAAGAGAACATGTTGTAAGAAGCCCAAACGATATGTATTTTCAACTGTCTGATTTTATTTGGATGTCAGTGAGTCTATAGTAGTGGAAGTCAAAGAACTTGGATATTTCAGACTCATCTTTCTCTTTCACTTTATTGTCCTTTTAGCATCCCATTTAGTCTCTCTCCCTATCTTTCTCTTTTTGTTTTCCTCAATGAAGTTCATTGATGCTTCTGTGGCCTAGGAACCCTGTAGATTATGAAATTTCAAGTTTAAAAGAGATTCTAAATCTCATAAAACTAGCAGCAATATTTCTGTTGGGTTTAAATGTTGATTTTTTGATGTGTTGATTGTTATAGTACTTTTGTACAAACATGTACTGTTCTCTTGTGTGCTTTTCTTCTACTTAGGATTTCAGTCATCATATGTTTTAATATTCAAAATAACTTCTACCATTTGGTTTCTGCTATTTTTTTTTGGCAGTGAATATTGCTCTTTTCAGCAATCTTGTACAAATGAGTGTTCCAACATGCCGTGTTTGATGTTCTTTTTGCAAGGCACAAGTGGTAGTTATTTAGATAAACTTCAAGGTGTTCTTGCCAACATGATTTACCCAGTTCTGTTGAAAACAATCATCAAAGGTACTTTCAGTTACTAAATGCATTTGATATCTAATTTTGATTTCCTGTGCGGAAAGTGTTGGCAGGTTAGAAAGAAGTGAGAATTTTGTTTCATGAGAGTTGCTAGATGCCTCTAAACTTTCTCTGTTTTACAATGGGAACATGGAGTTGTTGCATTGAAAATCACTGGAGATGGAAGGACCATCTTCTTTGTCATCAATGACACAATAAAGATATGATCATGTGTCAACAATTTGATGTTGCTAGATTTTGTCTCTTTAATGGACAGGTGACCCTCAGATTTGCTCAGCAAATATTATCTGGATCAGTCCGGACACAACAACATGGATTAGAAATCCTAGCAAGTCTCAGAAGGGTGAATTGGCCCTGGACATTGTTCTTGAGAAATCAGTTGTTAAGCAAAGTGGTGATGCTTGGAGGCTTGTCTTGGACTCATGTCTTCCTGTATTTCACTTAATTGACACCAGGCGTTCTGTACCATATGCAATTAAACAAGTTCAGGAACTGCTGGGGGTTTCTTGTGCTTTTGAGCAAGCAGTCCAGGTATCAAGGAAGTTCCTCTTTCTCTTCTTCTTACCATCCCTTGCTCTCATGTTTGTGCGTGTATTGTCAGACGTGTACCATTTCCATTACGGAGTCCTGCATTCTTAAATTAGTTTTAGTGACAGTCCAGTCAGTTTGAAGATTTAACATCTGTTGCTAGTGCATCATTGGTATTTAGAATGTATGTTGTTTGTCACTATTGTTGAGGTTTGGTGGTGCAGTCTTGTTCCTCTATGTTAGTACGTCAAAAGCCATTTCTCTCCCCAGCTTTATATATTCTCCATTAATTTCTCATTTTATGCCTCCTTTATGTACTTTCAATTGATCATGCTATTATCTTCCAAGTAATGATTTTCTTTATACTTGTCCAATATGATAACTGGCCTTGCATCCTCTTGTAGAGAATTTATACTCAGTGTCCTCATGTTTTTTTTTCCTTCTGGACATCCTTTCTATTGTGCCTTTAACTTTTCTCGTAATTATTGGGTAATTTTTTCTTGCTTGCTTACCATTCTGCTGAACCTGTGCTTTGTATATCCCATCTTTTTATTGTTTCTTTGTATATTATTAAACAAAAAAAATCTGCTAGCTAATTAAATCAGTTGAGAGAACATGGTTTTGCAAAACAAATCAACATACATTGTGCACAGCAAATCCATGCATTGATAGAGGGATTAACAGTGGATGATTTGGAACATTATGCCTGCACTCATTCCATATTCCATGTGTAAGTTTTTTGTTGTGCATGGGCATACAATGGGTTTTTTTTTAAATTTCTCACCTCCGTGATTTTCTTGTTTCAGCTGGGTTTCTTGTTTCTTTAGCTTTTGTTCAATTTCTTTCTTTCTTTCTTTCTAAATCTACTCCCAGTGAATTGTGTCATGTAACATTTTCGCAATTTTTTTCTTCTTCCACATCTTTTTACCAGCTTACCAAACATCCAAATTTTTTTTTAGCTGCATTTACAGTTTGTCCTTTTCTGCATAGTTTACCAGAACTTAATTGACACCCTGTGAATTTTCATGTATTTGAAGGATTGAAAACCTGAATGTGACTGCTATATAGATGCAGAACTTATTTATTTTTCCAGTTTTCCTATGGCTCTAATATGGGCTTAACTTTGTGGCTAATTTTGCAGCGCCTCTCAGCTTCGGTGACTATGGTAGCAAAAGGTATTCGCAAAGAACATCTCATTCTCTTGGCAAACAGTATGACATGTGCTGGAAATTTGGTTGGCTTCAATTCTGGTGGTTACAAAGCACTATCTCGTTCATTAAATGTCCAAGCACCATTCACAGAAGCAACATTGTTTGTATGTGTTTAGTTTCTCAGACAAATCATTTTTGTATCTACATCTGAGAAATATTGCAATTTCTTTCTGAACTAATATCTCATTGTATTATGTTTGTACAGACGCCAAGGAAATGTTTTGAGAAAGCTGCTGAGAAACATCACACTGATAACTTATCAAGTGTTGTAGCAGCTTGCTCCTGGGGCAAACATGTGGCTGTTGGTACAGGATCAAGATTTGATGTCCTTTGGGACACAAAAAATGTGTGCTAATACCTCTGATGCAAGCATCAATAGCTAATTTAGTAGTAATTAATGAGAGTCAAGTGTCAACCTTGTTATGCCTAACCCGATGCAAAAGAAGTCTAGAAAAACCAAAAGTTGTGAGCATCATAGAAAACATTAAAGGTGGCTGAAATCTAGTACTATAAAGGAGGATTACAGGTAGTGAATAAAATCAGAGTTTTACAGTAGAAAATATCAATGTTTTTCCAGAATTTGCTAAAGCTACTGTTTAAGGGTTTTTCCAGATTTTCTATCTCAAAGAAATCTTGGTCCAACGGTGCTTGGAGTAAAATCTTTTCTAAGATTTCAGATACATTGAACTGTACCAGTTGTCTATTACATCATAACTTTATGTGCTTAAGACATTTATCCAAATAATTTAAATTTTCCAGAAATTTTATTTTAATGTTATTCTTTTTCTTTTCCAGGTGGGATTTAATCAAGAGGATGGAATAGATGTTTATAACTTTCTTCACACTGTGAGAAGTAGTGCTGGTGTTGAGCAATCAGATACCGGTTGTCTTGGTGAAGAAGTTGATGAGTTGGAAGATGACATGGATTGGAGCCTGTCCCCAGAGCATAACTTTAGTTCTTGCAAGTCAATCTTTGAGGACTGTGTGGATGACCATAACTGGTTAGAAAATAAGCAAGAAAATGAAAACTGGGAAAATGTCTCTATTTCAAATAACGATTCCTGCCGTGAGTCAGATACTTGGTGCAACTGGGATTCTGAGGCTGCTTGGGGGAAAGGCTCTAATAATAAATTGGAAGAAGTGGGGACTCGTATCGCAAAGGCATCGACAGGATGGGGAACACAATCTGTTTGGAGCAAAGGCTCTGATGATAAATTGGAAAAAGTGGGGACTCCTGTCGCAAAGCCATCGACAGGATGGGGGACAGAAACTGCCTGGGGAAAAGACTCTAATGATAATTTGGAAAAAGTGGGCACCTCTGTCACAAAGCGATCTTCGGGATGGGAGACAGAAACTGCTTGGGGGAAAGGCTCCGATGATCAATTGGAAAAAGTGGGGACTCCTGTTGCAAAGCCATCAGCGGGATGGGGAACAGAAACTGCTTGGGGGAAAGGCTCCGATGATCAATTGGAAATAGTGGGGACTCCTGTTGCAAAGCCATCATTGGGATGGGGGACAGAAACTGCTTGGGAGAAAAGTTTGGATGACAAATCAGAAAAAGTGGGGACTCCTGTTACAAAGCCATCAACAGGATGGGGGAGTGAAACTGCTTGGGAGAAAGGAACTGATAATAAATTAGAAAAAGTGGGGATGCTGGTTGCAAAGCCACTGTCAGGTTGGGGGTCAGAAGGTCACTCTACAAAATCTCCAGAGTATTGTGCTAAATCTAGTGACTGGGAGGGGAAAGACAATGCCAATGCTGCTGCTGCTTGGAGGAGAAGGGGTGTAGAAGATAAATCTGGCTGGGATACCACTGCTTCTTGGCAAATAAATGCTCAGGATAAACTTGATGATGTTGGATCTGCTGCAGCAAAATCATCATCAGTTGGGGGATCCCAAGAAGTCATTTCTTCAAAGGCCCCGGGGGATTTGCCCAAATCAAATACATGTGATGACATGGATGAACAACCAACACAGGCTGTGCAACATGTAGGTTCACCTGTTATTAATCATTCTTGGGGTCAGCCAAACACCGCTGAGATTGAAACAAAGCAGCCAAGTTCTGGTGTGTGGGGTGTTCCAGATGCCAGGGATAATGATGATAATTCCTGGGGGCAACAGAAGCCCTCTGAGAATGAGTCATGTCTGGCAGCAAGTTTAAGTGGTTGGGATCTGCCAAATGATACAGGTGGCAATGAGAGTGAAAATCATCCGTGGGGACAGTCGAGGAGAGAACCTTTCAAGAAAAACCGTTTTGAAGGTTCACAGGGTTGGCCTTCAAATTCAGGGGAGTGGAAAGGTAAGAAGAATCGCCCTCCTAGGTCACCTGGGATGGTGAATGAGAATTCTATTGTGAGGGCAATGTATACGGTGACACGACAGCGGTTAGACATGTTCACTTCCGAAGAACAAGATATTCTCTCTGATGTTGAACCAATTATGCGGTCTATCAGAAAAATAATGCATCAGTCTGGGTAGGTTTTTAAGTTATGCACGCATCTTTTACTTTTTATCTTCTTTTATTAACATGGGCTAGTATTACATTAAAAATCAAATTTTATTATTTTGATGGGGACCACTACCAAGGTCGTAACATCTTTGAAGCTGCTTTGGCAGTCCATAAGACCTATGCTGTTTAATGTGGCCTTCACAGTTTTGGTTTAGGTGGCACCGAGGTAACAGTTAGTAATAGTAGCTTAGCAACTTAGAATTAACATCTATAAACATACCTTGTTATTTAGGCATGCATGTTGGGGAATTTTGATCACTTTGCCTTTCTATATTTGCCTTCCTTTCCGATATTGGGGTGTGTTATGATGCTCTTCTTATTTCTATTTGCTTCCTTTCTTTTTGTCTCATGTTCTGCATAAATTCTGTATTGCCTTCAATATTTGTCTTGCATTCTGCAATGTGGTCCACTTACTAAATTTCATCATTTGAAAATTTCTGTGTGAAGGTACAATGATGGGGATCCATTATCAGCTGACGATCATTCATTCATATCTGACAATGTCTTTAATTACCATCCAGATAAAGCGGTGAAAATGGGTACTGGCATTGATCATTTCATGGTATGGTGGACTAACCTTTTGATACCAGGTGGTTTTTATTTTGAATGAAATCTGAGTTGGGACTTTTCTCTGGATAAAGAATATGTGATAAGTTTCTATACTGTGTCTCTAGCGCCAAGGGGATAGCCCAGTTAGTTTGGCATCTTGCTGAGGAAGCAAGAGGTTAAAGGATAAATTCTGCCTTCCGCCAACCTTGGATGGGGAATTTATTTTGTGTTTTTGCATTGAATGGGCTGTGTTGTAACCTAGAAAAAAAAATCTCAAGCGCTTCACCTGCGAGGTTCTTATTGTTTGTTATAACAGAGACGTTGATTGTACAATCTGAACATTTTGCTAGGGTCAAGAAATTTTGGACGCAACCAAGTTTGGTGAGCTAATTTTTTCGGTCCTTGTTCTGGTGCAAAACCAAAACACTGTTAGTGATTTTCCTACTACTGCTGGAAATCCTAATTTGGGCCTGGTGGAATAGCATATATTCTTTGCGAACTTCAATTTAGGCTTCTCAATGAGAATGCTTATAGTTTCTGGACATGAAGTAAGAGTAGATCTTAAATGGTTAGACCTCCAGTAGGGACTTGATAAATGTGCGGTAGGTGTTTGTTCACTTTTCTATTGGAAGGTTGTTTTCTTTGTTGCCAACAGTAGCTCTACAATCCTATAGGAAAATTTTGTCAATGATCTTTGCGAACGATTTATGCATTTCCAATGCTCAACCTTGGGATTTTGATACGACAGGTTGACAAGCACGGCAGTTTCCGGGATAGCAGGTGTCTCTATGTTGTCTCGAGTGATGGCAGCAAACAAGACTTCTCATATCGCAAATGCTTGGAAAGCTTCATTAGAGGAAAGTATCCAAGTCTTGTTGATGAGTTCATAGGAAAGTATTTCAGAAGACCTCGCTCGGGGGGAAAGCAGGAGCATAGTCTTCCTCCAGTTCCGGAAGAAAATAGGGACCAAGAATAGGCAGTGGACAAAACTGTTTCTGTCTCGAAGAGTTTTTACTTGGATACTAACCTTTTTTGGTTATCTTCAATTTTTATTTGTATATAGAAAGCAAGCAGATGTCATCTCATATCATGTCTGAGAATTTGCTCTCTGTAGAAACTTCAAATAGGGTATGGGCTGCCAGGCTTTTTTCCATTGCGGGGTGCAGTTCATATATGCATATATTGCTCATGTTAATAGCGGCTTAACATCCACAAAAGTTTTTTTTAAGGTTTTGTTCTTACATTTTAGCTAATCGAATGGCTCAAATGGATGCTGATGCATTTAGTTGTCTCAATTATTGATCATCTTTTCCCACCCCAATAATCAATTAATCCATTGAAATTTCAAATACCGACTATCAGAACAAGCCAACCAACGCCGCGCATGGCGTTGGTGTTGCTACAGATTTCCATGAATGTGCTCTGCAAACTCTGTTGATAATGGGAATGACCTGAAATCAGAATTTTCTTTTTCTTTCTTTTTTTTTCAAAATGTTGCTTTTCTTGCTGCAGGCAATTTGCCAGGAGAATGTCACAGCAGTTTCCCTTCTTCTCCAATATCCAATTGGATATAAGTAAAGGTATCTGACGGCTCGGTTGGGTTCGACCCGTCAAATTAAGATTGATGCCAATTAGCGGCGGATTGGGTTGGGCCCTCGCAATCCTCGCCTGAAATTAGATGAGTTCAGTACGATTTCATGGACAGTGTAGGGTTAGTTTACGGATTATTATTATATATACTTTTTTAGGGGAGATCTATGGACTGGGGTTTTAGTTTGCAAGTCGGTCCGGTCCAACCCCGTCGCGAGTGCGCGTGTTTATGATAGCGTTAGGCATTAGTCTTTGAGCTTATCCAGCACACAATGGATTGGTTTGGGTTACGCGTCTTTTCACTCGGAAAATTGAGTATGAATGATGATCGGCCACTCTCATCCAGTGCCGTCCAAATGGTTTATCTATCCACCCAAATGAAATCTGCCAAGTATGGCAAGTCCAACAATTGATTTGATTGATCAGTTGACTCACTCAGTCTGATCCATTCCCCATGGATCGAACGGATTTTTTTTTCAAGCATCCTTCAAAATTACAACAATTGTACATGTATACTGCTTAAAGTAGGAATTAAACACCCTCAAGAAGGAAAACAAGTTTGCGTCGAAGGTTTTTGCGCTCTCGCCCTCTGAGAGTCAGAGACCAATCCATTCCTCAGTTACTATTTTATTCATAGTTGAGCGTACCTACATTCATCGTTAACGCTACAAAGTGGAAATGGCTTCTTTGGTTGGGCAAGCAATTGTTTTATCCTCAGAAAATGCGAATGGGTATAAAGTTTGGGAAGATCAGTCCTTCATTAAGTGGAGAAAGAGAGACCCTCATGTCACTTTCCGTTGCCACGATTCTATTGAAGGTAGCCAACCCACCTTTCACTTTTTCATTTAATCCTATTTATTTGGCTGTTTTTCCTTTAAGTTATATCAAATGGGTTTGTTTTTTACTGTTATATTGGGACTTGATCTGATTGGTTCGATCATCAAACTGAATTGAATTGCATGTCGATTTTGGTAACGGGGTCCAATTCTAAGTGAATTCGGTTTTTAATTCATGTTGTAGTGTTCAACTGAGTGTCAAGTTTCTTGTTTCGTTATTGCTGTTGACTAGCTGTCAGATATGTTGACGTTTACATCTCTTCTTTCATGAAAATTTGACATTGGGTTCTGTGGGATAGGTTCTCTTAGATACTGGTATGAACGCAATAAAGTGGATCTTTCCGCTTCCAACTCTGCTGTTTGGGATGATGATGCTGTTCTTGGAGCTCTGGACTGTGCTGCCTTTTGGGTCAAAGGCTTGCCTTTCGTTAAGTCATTATCTGGTTACTGGAAATTTTTCCTGGCTTCTGGTCCTGCCAATATTCCTGTGAAGTTTTATGACATTTCATTTCAGGATTCTGAGTGGGAGACTTTACCTAGTAAGCATGTAATTTAATTTCAAGGCATTGTATGTGAAGTCTCTCTCTCTCTCTCTCTTTTCCCAGTCTGCAACGTGTTGCATTGTAACAGATCCAAATTGGAGGGAACGTTAACTGATAAAGTAATGCGGCCTTCCAAGTCAATTTTTACCCTTTCTGGTTTATGATTTCATACTATACACATGATTTGTAGAACAAGAGACAAGTTCTTTTTTGCTTGTTTCTTTACACGTATGTAGTCTGCAAGGAAAAAAATGGACAAACATACTTAATTGGATGCTTGGGAACCTAGAAAAGCAGAAACAATACCTGAAATATTGTAAATTATAAGTGAGGTCAAATACCAAGAATTTCTGTATACCATGTCTTGCAAGGCAATAACTCATTCTAAAGTTGAAAACTCAAATTATACCAGTAGTAGTTCAATAAAAATACTTGCACAGTTCTTCATACTCCTAGTTTAAGTTTCTTACTCATTGTAGAAAGCACAACCCAAAAGTTTTAATTTCATTGTACTAACTATCAGTGAAATTCATACTTCTTATATAATCACATAATTGAATGAGGTCAACAAATTAGTAAAGGATCCAAACGTGGTGCTACTGGAGTGGCTTTTGTAGGTTCTCTTCTTGATTGGCTACATTTCATTAAGGGCTATTACTCCCTGGATCTTATCTAAATACTCCCATCTCCATTTTTGAACATTGGGGCAAGATCCTACTATTTCCAAGTCTTGGTACCGAGAATAACTCAAAGCCGGTTGATGACCAGCTTGCAAATTTACATTTATGTCTAGTCTATTTTTAAGTCCTTTTTCAGTCATTTCAACCCTTTAGAATTAGGTTTCTAATCCAAACTGTGTCTTAATTATATTTGCAGCACCACTGACAGTTCCATGAAGTTATATAGCTGGATAAGTCATAGAATCAAACTTGCCTTACCTTACCATGCATAATAACTGGGAAAACATTTTTTTTGTAAGAAATTGAAAAATTGTATTAACTGGAAAACTGTGTTGTATGTGTAGACATGTGGTTCATCTTCTTTACGGATATTAGATTTTGAAGACATAAATGGTTAGTGAACATCGTTTTTTTTTCCTGCACTATTATGTATGTTCAAAATTTAAACAGTCTATGCATACATGTTTTTGGTTGTTCCTTCACACCTTCTGGCTTTACTTTTTAAGAATTTTTCTTGGAAGAGATTATTGGAATTGCAAGCTGATACTTGTAATTATTGCTTCTTCTAAATGTTGTGATTTAGAGATTCAAACTCATCATGAGATGAAGGTAGTTTCAATAATATTCTTCTCTTTTAAGATATTTTGAGTTTTAGTATCACTGACATTGGAAAGGGGCACTAATAGTTTTTTCTTTGTTGCCATTTGGTATTGAACTATCTTTAGTTATTTTCATGTCTGTCTTGAACAATTTTTAATTATTCTTATGTTAATACTGATAGCATTCTCCACAATTTATCTCATAAGCTTATCCTTTTCCTATTTTGAACAGTTCCTTCCAATTGGCAAATGCATGGATTTGGTCGCCCAATTTATACAAATGTTGTATATCCATTTCCACTTGATCCTCCCAATGTCCCTGCAGATAATCCTACTGGGTGCTACAGAACATACTTTCACATTCCTAAAGAATGGCGAGGTATGATCTACTAATATATGTTGGTACTTTAGATTGTGTTTGCTAATGCTTCTTGATCCTTGTTTTTTTTCCCCAAGTTATTCAATTTATGCTTGCTTATTAATATATATTGGATAGAAGTTATAACAGTCTCCTAATACATATTGCAAAAGGGTAGGTTTCTTTTATTTTGTTTGTTTGTTTCTTTTTTTCTTTCAAATAAGTAAGGAAAAAGGGTAGATCTTAATTTCTAAATAAGATACTATGGATTTAGAACTAAAGATCAAATATATAGAATTGTTTACATATGGCACCTTTTAACTTTTTAGTTAATAGGCATCAAGTGCATGATGGTTTTGCAAATGTTAATTTTCTCTGTCAAATTTTTTATTTTAAATTTTCAGATATATGCTCGCTGTAATCACTAATACTAAAATTATCTGATAAATCAATTGCTGTTTGACAGGTCGCAGAATTTTCTTGCAATTTGAAGCCGTTGACTCTGCTTTCTGTGCATGGATTAACGGCATCCCTGTGGGGTATAGGTACTTACCGCATGCTTGCACTGACTTTTTTTAGAATTATAGTAATTACTATCCAGGAGACAGTTATTTTCTTTTTGATACTGTATTGTTGTATTGAAAGTTTTGTAGTCTTCTTAGTCAACATTAGTTGACATTTAACCCATTCTTTAAATTCTGGTGATCTCAGTTTGAGAGTGCTTATGCAAGTGTTTGATATACAGTTACCAGAGAACAAGAAACTAATTTTTCTTGAATCCTGCAATTAATGGATAAAAGGGGTGGGTGAACAGATTTAAATTTTTTACAACTGAGTGCTTAAATATTATTTGCCAGATTATAAATCATGCCTAAAATGTGGCTCTGAGGTAGAGAACAAAAACTAAAATTTGATTTTTCGGTTGTTTTCCACACAAACTGAATTCCCAAATTTCGTATTAAGGAAGAAACAACGTTGATTTCAATATTTTGATAACAGTTTGTCTTCTTAAATTTATTCAGTATATAAATATATAGCGTGAATGCGCACGCACGCGTGCACACACAGACACATTGTTTGATAAATGACAACACTTGTAAATCCAAGGAAAAATAGTATGTACTAGTGAGTTTCATTATGAAGGTTGCTTATCATGAATTTGCTTGAAGCCTTGATTTGGTTTGCATACAAAGGAAGTGCTAAGTCCCAAAGAGATATGTTCATGTCATCATTGTTTACTGCTGTGCATTGTGTCAAAGAGCAATGATACGTATGCCTTTGGTGTCCTCGATGACTCAAGGGAGTTAACAAACTTGTTTAAAATGTACTTGATCAGTCAGGATAGTAGGTTACCTGCAGAGTTTGAAATCTCGGATTACTGTTATCCATGTGGTTCAGACAAGAAAAATGTTCTAGCAGTTCAAGTTTTTAGATGGAGTGATGGTTCTTACCTTGAAGATCAAGATCATTGGTGGCTGTCTGGCATTCATCGTGATGTGCTGCTTCTAGCTAAGCCACAGGTTTGTTTTCCCTTCAGCCTCCTTAATAAGTGCTGTTTTTTCATTTCAGTTAAATTGAAACTTTTGATTGTAATTAAAATTCACTGTATGTACGCAGGATTTTAAGTTAAGTTTATATTTTTTGGTTATCATCTAACTCATAAACAAAATCTGCAAGTTTGGATACTTGATCAAGGCTTGATCCATGTTTCTACTCTTGATATTTTAGGTTGTGAAACTTGAGACTTGCTACTAGTTGTTTTGTGGGGAATAATTCTACTGAAATGAGGAACCATTAATTGCACAAGCTTAAGCCAACTGAAAAAGGCTTATCAACCTTAGCGAAAATCTAGTGTGTTAAGTGTTTTACTTTTTTCTCCATTCATCTCAACTGTGAGGGGTTTTGGGGTAAGGTTGTAAGTGCTGGTCCAGCCTTTTCCATGGGTGAATGGGTATACATTGTGCAATATAGTTTTTTGTTTCCCCTCTCTTGGCCTTTTTCTTTCTTAGTGGATAAATGCTTCACATTATTATACGGGTTCTTTATCTTTAATACAATTTTGAGTTTCTCATAAAAAAGACAGTCTTCACTCAACTTAAAGTTTCAAGTTCATGGATCCATGCTCCCTTACTTGCAAGGCACATGGATGAGATACAACCACAATACATAAAACAACTTTTTTATAGTTTAATTAATACAATGGGGGCATTTTATGTGATGTAACCGCTTTGACCGAAAAGCATAAGCCTTGAGGTCTTTTCGGTCAAGGCTCACCAATACTTTTCAAATTTTAACAATGTGCAAGGGTCATATGTGATTAACAGAGACTTATCATGTAAATGACAGTACTCTTCATTAGTAACAGTGAGAATGCCAATCCAAATGACAATACTTGTAATAAAATTGGTTCTCAAATGGTGCAACTTGGTATGATCTAAATACACTAGTACATTACTTTGAAATGATGCAGAGTAAAGAGAAAGGAAAGGGAAGAAGGGAGGAAATATAGAAAAGAACTGAATAGTTAGAGTGATAAAAAAAGAATTGAGAGAGAGAGAAAGAAGAGAAGAGAGAAAAGAGGGAGAAAGGAACAAAATATTGCTGCAGTTTGTAGAGAGAAATATTTCAATTCTTCTGGAATAGATCTAGGTTTACTTTCTTCTCTTTGTGTATGTTCTCAAAGGAATATCAGGACACTTAGTTTCTCTTAATTCATGCATTAGGAAGGAGTTTTGGGTTGATTTTATGTAGTTTGAGAAGGGCTCTAGCTTTTCTATTGCTGTTGAATTTGTTTAGTTCTCCCAAGCTAGATATTCTTTTCTGCAGATGTCTTCTATTTTCATTTTTTGTAATACAGAGATGTTCTTTTTTCAATTTACATTCTCGCAGTATATATGGCGTTAACAGACGGCTTGTTCACTTATTGTAAATACCCTTTTCTCTTGATACATTCATTTTTTCTTTTTATCAAAGAGTTTTCATTAAAGATCTAGCCATCACATTCTCTCTCGCTGAACTTCCATAAATCAGAAAACAATTAGCACAAATCAAACCAATTGTATTTTTTTTTACTAATTATGAAAAAGTGTATTTGTTCCACAAATGTGCTTGATATTGATGTCTTTCTGGATTGACCAAATAACCAGAATAGAAGTCATACCATAAGATCTTTCATTGACTAAAGGCAAATCTAACTAGTAAAAAAGACCTCTGGAAAGGTTGGAAAACTCTTAAGACTGATTTAGCACACATTACCCATATGTGAATATTATAATTAATTGAATGTTTCCATGCCTTTAAGTTGGAGCTGAATTTTCTAATGTGTTGCTAATTTCTTTGTATGACCTAGTAAATTATCCTATATTATTTTCATTTTTTTAATTGTCTTTATCATGTGCATTTGCTGGCAACTCATTGACCATGTATAACAAACTAAATAAATAAACCAATTGTAATGCAGGTATTCATAGCAGACTATTTCTTTAAATCAAATCTCGCTGAGGATTTTTCATATGCAGACATACAGGTAAAGACTTATCAATATAAGTGGAGCTGTCACTTTTTTGGAGTATTGCAATCCGGAATTTGATACATATATTTGATGTTGAACAGTTGTCTGGATCCCTTGGATGGAAAATATTGTAGAATACCCAGTTATACTTTCTAGTTTTGTTTTTTTTTGTGAACTCTTAAGTATATGTAAAGTTTCTAATTTAAGTTTTTATCATTTTACATTTTGCAATGCATTAGCTCCTGTCTTTATGTGCCATTGGTTGGACAGTTTTGCTTGAAACATCTGTATTCCACTTGAGATATCATGTTTTCCGTTTTTATATGTTGTGATAGTGTTATACTTCTAATCAAATTACTAAGTTGAAAGATTTCGTGTGGGTTTTGTGTCCTTCATTCCCTGGGTTTCTGAATGGTATATCTATAGAGAACCTTTGCCATTCTGATGCAAAACCTTTGTAACACACTTGATGCTGAATGACACATTTCCTGTCTGCCTCTAGTGCATGTACCCTGTACCCTTCATTAAGTGGCTAGTATCTTCTTAAATTCTATGATATATGATACTACAAAATTGACTTATTTTGTGCTTCCAAGGGTTTTCTTATCTTGTATATCTTTTGTGAGTACTTTTGATGGCTCTGCTATGTTTCTTCTTTCATCAAATTGTCTCTGTTATGTTTCTTCTTTGGTCAAATTGTCTTCATCTTCTCATTTAATTGAAGAGTTTATAATCAACTTGGATCAGTAATGGTCATTTAAGAGGCAGAGTCTTTGTTTATCTAAGCATTTAGCATTTGAAGTCTGTTCTTTTAGGGTGTTTAACAGGCACTGTCAAGCAGTCTGCAATTAGGTTTGTGGGAAAACCTAAGTGCTGCGCTTGCCAAGTGGCAAAATATTTATAGCTTTTGAGCAGCTGCCATGGTTGCTCATGGCAAAGGATTCTTGTACATTTGTTTCTATTTTGTAGGTGAAAATTTGGTAGTCTGGACCTTAAAATGTTAAATAGAGGCAATTCTACTATCCACTGATGTAATAAGATGAAAATATGTGGACTAAAGGTGCACCTTCCTGTACCTCATTTTCTGCAGAATAAAATTTGTTCTGTTTCTTATCAAGAAATGATCAAAGGAAACCTAGGTAGGAGGGTATAAAACTGTGATAACTTAGGGTGGTAAACAAACACAGGCAACAGGGCACCTTTTGTTTTAGTTAAATTGAATACTTTTTCAGGAATATACTTGATAAGTATTGAGAAGAAACTGAAGAGGTGTTAAGGATGGCAATGATTTTGTTTCACATTTTTGTTATACATTTTGATTTTTTAAATTGTTAACACGCATAATTGATAAATGGTGTAAGCACAATGCTAGCTCCAACTTCTTGACTTGCTCATTTGGTGTTTGTTAGAGCAATTGTGTGGTCAGAACTACTACATCTTCAAGTTATCATGTTCTTGAATTACTTGGCAGACTCATTAGAGATTCTCTTATGTTATCCTTTTTCAGGTTGAAGTGAAAATAGATAACTCTCGAGAAACATCTAAAGACAGTGTCCTTGCCAACTATGTAATAGAAGCTGCATTATATGACACTGGAAGCTGGTACAGCCAAGATGGATTTATTGATTTGCTTTCATCTAATGTGGCTAATATAAAGCTCAGTCCCTCTATCGCAAGTCTAGAGTTTCATGGTCACATGCTTGCGGGAAAAGTGGAAATGCCCAGGCTATGGTCTGCAGAGCAAGTGAGGAAGTTCAGCTCATTCAGATATCACATTATATTTAATAATATCAAAGCATTAAGTGGAATCTATCTTTTTTTTTATTTTTCGGTTGGCAATAAATACAAGAACTTTGTTATGAAGATTAGCTTTCAAGTCAAATGGGGTTTTGGCCTGCTAATCTTGTTAGGGAAAAAAGATGGGATTTGGGTAGATATTTACAAAGCTGAACTAGAATAAGATCGCTGATGGTAATGTCTTGGTGGCTTTATTTGAAATTACTTTTCCCTGAATAAGAAGACACTGAATTTAAAATAAGAAAAGTGGATAGGCAGGACAAGAAGCTTGTCAATAGAGTGTAGATCAGATTTAAGAAACCTGAAAAACACTTGCGTTTCAATACCATTTGTTTTAATAATATATAGTTCTTCAAGGTTTGAAAAATGATGGGTATTAATGCATAAATTTTCACAATATGTCTTGATGTACGTACAGAATGTAGTGTTATATGAAAACAATACATTAGGGTGAGAAATTTCTGCAAGAAACATCAAGATTCTATGGTGTTTACTTATGCCTGTGCCTGGAATGACTTTGGAGAGTTACCTATTTTGAAGCAATTTATCTTCTTCTTATTATTATTATTTGATGTAAGCTAGTTCGGTTTCTTCATAGTCATCCATGAGAAAGTGCAAACTGAAATGTTGACTTAAGATTGATGTTTTTGTTCTCATGCTTGGAAGTTAAAAGATTATTCTTTGATGTTGAGAAAAAATTTACTTTATAACCTTATTGTTTCATTTTAATAAATTTCGTGGTGAATTGTACCCTCCTGTTAAGTTTTAGTGCTGTCCATGCCTTTGTTGTGCTTAAGACATTTGATCTTTTTCACAAGATGTCTGTCACTTATGCTTACATATTTTTGCATTTTAATGCCCTGTCTTTTTGTTGGCATTCATCAACAGCCAAATTTATATACGCTTGTTGTTGTCCTAAAAGATGCATCTAGTGTTGTTGTTGACTGTGAATCATGCCTTGTTGGCATACGACAAGTATCAAAAGCCCCCAAACAACTACTTGTTAATGGCCATCCTGTTGTAATAAGAGGTGTGAATAGGCATGAACATCATCCACGTGTTGGAAAGACAAACATCGAATCCTGCATGGTCAAGGTTCTATTTGCTCCTTTTCTTCACTCGGCTAATATCTCAGCTTGCCAATTCCATACTGCAACTTTGATGGTTTTATTCATTACGCTTATGATTTTCTCATTCATCTGCTAACAGGATTTGGTTCTGATGAAGCAAAACAATATCAATGCTGTGAGGAACAGTCATTATCCCCAGCATCCTCGTTGGTATGAGTTGTGTGATTTGTTTGGCATGTACATGATAGATGAAGCTAATATTGAGACGCATGGCTTTTGTTATTCGGGACATCTGAAGCATCCTGCTCTGGAACCGAGTTGGGCTGCTGCAATGATGGACCGTGTGATAAGCATGGTGGAGAGGGACAAAAATCATGCTTGCGTTATTTGTTGGTCCTTGGGAAATGAGGCTGGATATGGTCCTAATCATTCTGCTTCAGCTGGTACTGGATTCTGCTTTTCATCTCTTTTTCCCGATACAGTTGGGTGTGCTTTGAAGCAATTAATTGAATTAAATCCATTGAATTATGGACAGTGTTGTTATTGAAGCCTTGAACACCTGTGAGAGGGAAGGAACATTTTTTTTTCCAGTGTCTTCCTTCTTTTTCATGCGGGATGTGAGGAAGGAAAGCCAAAAAGAATAGAAGGCAAATAAATATAAAATTTGTTAGCCACCAAATTTTATTTTATTTTTTCTGGATGATCTTTGGAGTAAAGTACACATTCTGAATTAAACTACGACTACTTTCCTCTCCTAGTCTTCTCTTTCATAAAAAAAAACACAAAGAATACTGAAATCATGCTTGTGTTTTCCTCTGTTCCTTTCATCAGAATCCCTATTTTCCCCCTTTAGATACTAAGCCAAATTGGATGTTAAAGATTTGTTGAATTTTATTTAGGTTGGATTCGAGGAAAGGATCCTTTGCGACTGGTACACTATGAAGGAGGTGGATCTAGAACGTCATCTACTGATATTGTGTGCCCAATGTATATGCGCGTCTGGGACATAGTGAAGATTGCTAAAGACCCTACTGAAACACGTCCTTTGATATTATGCGAGTACGCTACTTCTCTATTTTATTTTTTCACATGTGACTTCTTTTCTAGTTTTTAATCCAGTGATAAGATAACTTATCTTTTATTTGCAGTCTTGCCATTTTGTATACTTAGGGTCCTGATGATGGTCTGATGACAGGTATTCGCATGCAATGGGGAACAGCAATGGGAATATTCATGAATATTGGGAAGCCATTGACAGCACATTTGGTCTCCAAGGAGGCTTTATCTGGGACTGGGTTGATCAGGTTGAGAATCATTCTGAGTACTTTGGAAATGCAGTGAATGATCAGGACCTCATCAGTAAACTGTGTCCTGTTCTCATTCATGTTGCATACTCTTGATTTCTTTTTCTTCTGTATTTTTTCTTTTAATGTTGAAGGCTGTCATATGACGTTATCTTCCATGTGTGAATGATGCATGATGCAGACAGAATGAATAAAAACTAATCATAGAGATGCCAAGTGAAAAATACTACAGCTTTGTTTTAAGTGTGAGATGATTATTTATGCTTCACTTGAACTCTTATTTTCAATGCACTGTAATTCAACTAGGCAACACTTTTAACAAGTTATATTTGTAGGATTTTACCTAGTTAATACAGTTGCATACTTCTCTGAGAATAAATATCACTGTTATATCTATTTTCGTAATGTGATGCCTTCTCAAGAGCCCCCTTTTGTGATTATGGCATTGGATCCTGGTTTCCCTGCTATGTTCAACTTAATTTCTTATAAGTGATGTAAGCAGAAAACTGGTATAGTTTATTGTATCTGAAATCTTGGAGATAATTTTACTTCAAACACCATGGGAGCCTAGATTTCTTACAGTAGAAAATCTGGAAAAACCCTGAGAACAGTAGCTTTTGCAAAATCTGGAGAAAAAGAAACACTTATATTTTCTGCTGTAAAACAGTGACTTTATTCACTGCACGTTGTCCTCTTTTATAGTACTAGATTACAGCTACCTTTAATTTTTCTAGAATGCCTCACAACTCTTGGTTTTTCTAGACTTCTTTACATAGGGTTACACATAACAAGATCGACTCTTGACTCTTTTAAATTACTACTAAATTGACTATTAATGCTTGCATCAATAAGTATATATTGAGCTTTGTATAACTAACAATGATCTCCTGTAATGTGTTCATTTCTCCTCTGTCTTCCTCTCTTTATTTATTTATTTATTTTTTTCTTTCTCTATTTTGTTCTTTCTTTAACTTTTGTTTGGCTTATTTAGTAGAGATTATATTTTTGGGAGATTAAGGAATTTTTATTTTGCAAATAGGGATTGCTGAAAGAGGGTGTTGATGGTACTAAACACTGGGCTTATGGAGGTGACTTTGGGGATACCCCTAATGATTTGAACTTCTGTTTGAATGGCCTTGTTTGGCCAGATCGAACTCCTCATCCTGCATTACATGGTAACTTTATTTTTGTCATCTGTATGATGTAAGATTGTACTTACTGGTATTTTCGAGATGATTACTTCAATCAACTGCTTGCAGTATGACACATTCCCTTATCATTTTCAGAAGTTAAGTATGTTTATCAAGCAATCAAGGTTTCCTTAGCAGAAAGCATGCTTAAGGTACCCACTTAAATTGGCATTCCTATGTCATTGGTTTAATCACAGTATTACCAATAGCTGAAATTTCACTTTGCAGATATCCAACACTAATTTTTATGAAACCACACAAGGGTTAGAGTTTAGCTGGATTGCTAATGGGGATGGTTGCAAACTTGGATCTGGAATTCTCTCTATTCCCTTGATAAAGCCTCAGAGCAGTTATGAAATAGAAATGAAATTGAGTCCCTGGTATTCTCTGTGGGCTTCATGTTCAGCTGAAGAGATCTTTTTGACAGTTATCGTTAAACTTTTGGATTCTACACGCTGGGTTGAAGCTGGCCATGTCATTTCTTGTACACAAGTCCAGTTGCCTTCCAAAAGAGAAATAATTCCTCAAGTAATTTTTCTTCCTTTTTACCCAGATGTTTACAATATATATTTATTTATGCATCACTGATGGTGCTGGTTTCCAGGTCATCAAAGGTAGAGGTGCTATTATTCTCCATGAAATTCTTGGGGATACAATTCAAATCAGGCACCAGAATGATTGGGAGATTAAATTTGACATTCGCACTGGAGCTGTTGAAAGCTGGAAGGTACTCTATACTATTGCTCATATGAAATTGGCCAGCTATATATTTGAAATGTTGTAGATGAATAATTACTTTTAGATCTGCTCCTATTAACTTAAACTTAGGATAAATAGTTTATTAACACAGTATGAAAGCTAGTTTAACCAGGATACCTAATATTTGAATCCAACTGCTATATTGTGAAAGTATAACAAGTTGTGTTTTATCCTTGTAACAAGCATATTTATTGGATCTAGCAATGCATGAGAGGGTCAAGTTAGTGCTCAAATACATTTATAAATGAAAATTTTCTGACAAATATTTTGTCCCTTTTCAATTGAAGCCTTTAGGTGCTGAAGAATTTGTGGTTTAAACAAATTCATGCATCTCACAACTTTTAGTTTAATCATTGATGAATGATTTCTTCATATACTAGTGCAAAGACATTGTGTAAACTACCCCATCAAGGGACTCAAATTTGTAATTACTTGCTTGTGATAACGATTCATTTTCAATTTATCTACTCTTGGTACAAGTTTGGTGGGCCCTGAGACTTTTGTTGTGAAGATGAAAAATTCTACATGATGTTAGGGTGTAAATTTTTAACGTGTGAATTTTAACTGTAGAAGAGGATACTTTTTGTCTGATTTTTCAAAAAATTATGCATAAACTTGTTCAATACTTGTTCTTTGTGGTAATATTGCTGTTCTTCAGGAAAAACTCTTTTTTGTTGTGTGTTGGTGCATGGGGTGGGAAAAGGCTTGGGTTTGTGAAAAGAAAAAATGTTTGGCAAAAACATTTTTATATTTCATTTTTCTTTGTCTTCTTTCTTAATCTTGTTGGAGAAATAAATAACCAATATCAACATACTTTCAAAATTTGGTCTATAGTGAATTACAAGTTTCTGTATGGTTCAAAGATACGCATATTCAGTGGATTCTGTTTCTTCAATTTTCTTTTTTGAGCACAAATTATCTTTTTGTCATGCACTAGGGTATGTTTGGTGCATTGTTCTGAACTAAATTGGATAGTATCAATTTTAATGATACATAGTATACTAAAAGGCTACTAAATGAATGAAATGCATATTAATGTTTAATGTTTATATTAATTTTATTTACAATGAGAAAACAAAAATATCAACTACTGGCAATCACCTTCCACTGCCGAATGCCACAGTCTGACAACTGTTTCTGACATTGCTGGCACTGATGGATTACTCGTCACTCAATCAACTTAACAGTTGTGTATTTTTAACCTGTGCACCTAATGTGCTCTAGCAGTTATGGGAACTGAGTCAAGATATTTGTGAAATGATAGGTTAAAGGAGTTCTTGTGATGAAGAAAGGCATATTGCCATGCTTCTGGAGAGCACCTACAGATAATGACAAAGGGGGAGGTGAAAGTAGTTATTATTCCCTGTGGAAAGCTGCTCATATCGATAGCCTTGCTTTTCTTACCAAGAACTGTTCTATACAGAATGTCACGGACCATCTTGTGAAAATAGAAGTGGTTTATGTTGGAACACCTAGAGTTGTTGGGGATTCATCATCCGAAATGCAAAAGCCAAATGCTTTATTTGAAATTGATATGGTTTACACAATCTATGGTTCCGGAAATGTCATTTTAGAATGCAATGTGATACCAAATAATGATCTTCCACCTTTGCCGCGTGTTGGAGTTGAATTCCACTTAGAAAAATCAATGGACAAAATTGAATGGTATGGAAGAGGACCATTTGAATGTTATCCAGATAGAAAGGCGGCAGCCCATGTTGGGGTGTACGAGCAGAACGTCAGTGACATGCATGTCCCTTACATTGTTCCTGGGGAATGTGGGGGTAGGGCAGATGTTAGATGGGTGACATTCCAAAATGAGGAGGGAGTTGGAATTTATGCTTCAATGTATGGCAGCTCTCCACCTATGCAGTTGAATGCAAGTTACTACACAACCACAGAGCTTGACCAGGCAACACACAATGAGAAACTCAGAAAAGGAGATAATATTGAGGTAATTCCTTTTTTTTTCTTCCCACCAAAAGTTTTCATGGTGTTGAGATGATTATCAAGCTGAGTCATCCTGTCATCGTATGTCTGTACACACTCACACATACGCATATGAATATGCATACGCATGCATGCATCTCAAGACGCTGATGTTGTTATTGCAGGTGCATCTTGACCACAAACATATGGGTCTGGGCGGAGATGATAGCTGGACGCCCTGTGTCCACGATAAGTATCTCATTCCCGCTGTACCATATTCATTCTCTATCAGGTTGTTTCCAATAAGTGCTGCCACCTCTGGCAATGACATCTACAAATCCCAACTTCAAAACTGAATCCAGTTTGAAAGATGGCATTACTCTTGACACTTTATGTGAGGATGACGAAGTATGTAATTGATCATTTGATACAAAGAGATGGTCTGTGACATAAGCAGGAGAATCTCTTTTCTGGGTATGCCATGCCTATTGAATAAAGCTGCTTCCTCGTTTCTGCAAATGAAACTCTTTCCCTTTCATGTACTATGATTTTCTTGATCGAAATGTGGCATGAATCTTTCTTATTAGATGTATTTTCTCAATCTTATTATGGTTGAATGTCAGTTGCTGAAGGGTTTTAACTTTTAGTATTATTGTAAGTCCTGAAGGAACTTAATAGTCCATTGAGGTGTTAATACTAATAATAATAGGGTATCAACTAACCAAATTCATTTATTTAATATTTTAATGAGTTATTTTTAATTTTATTTAATAATTACCATCTCAAGTATATGATCTGATTTAGTTAATTCTATTGTTGAAAAAATATTTAATAAAAAATTAATAAATTGTAATATATAATTTTTAAAAAAGAAATTAATAAATCAAGCTATCTTTGCCACAATTTTTAAAAAAAAATAAAAATAAAAATAAAAAATTGATTGAATTAGGAACATAATAAAAATGTTTTCACTGATGACATATTTTGGTTTGCCTAAATTGCTTCTTTCTATTCTAGGTCATGCAATAACTTTCGAGCCATGTATCATCTCTTTAGTATACTCTTTTTGTTTAATACTCATGGCATTGTTTGTGTTTTAACTGTTGTTCTCTGTGTATATATTAAGTTGAGGTTCTGCCAATGGAAAATAGATTGTGCATCTGCAACTGCATGCCGTAAGTCATAAGGATGAATTTCTGAGACAGGTCAAAGAAGCATGGCGAAGTAATTCTCATGATCCTTTGTTCTAGTATTATAATTTGAATAAATTATTGATATTAGTATTTTTGGTTAACATAAACGCTATAAAAAGCAACTTAATGTTCTACTTAAATGCAGTTTACAACAAACACTCTCTTAATATCACACCTAAAAGCTAGTTTCCTGCTAATGGGTATTGTTGAATAGTTAAATCTTCTATTGGTAGAGCTCTATTATTCTGATGCATGAACATAATTACCTTTACCAAACATAGATTTAGTTGCTTACCAATGATTAGTGGTGCTATACCTTGTCTGTTTTATGTATTATCATCATTTTAGACATACAAACTGATTCTGGTAATGGGTATAATGTACTGGAAACGGTGCTTTTAGTTTGAATCACTTGGTAGTCAAAAAGATTCTCAATGCTGTAAGCATGATTGTGTCTGTGTGAAGAGTTAAAACTTCATTTACAGGAATAGAGTCAAAGATATGACAGTTAAATACGCTTTGTATGAATTTTTTTGCCTTTTATATGCAGTAGCATATCTTGTGTAAGTCGTCATCTGGGCTTCAGGTACGTCCTAGGCTTTCTAAGATATCCCTATTTGGAACAGACATGTGGGTGCATGCCTTCAAACACGTTACTGTCGATGGTATTCGCAACTCAAGGAATGGGCTCGCTTCTAATTTTGCAGGTTGCCATTCATGCCATGGTCGATAGAGCAAACGATTTGGTCCTGGACATGTATAAACATGTTGTTGCCACAACTGGAAAGAGGGACAGAAGATTCAGGGTAATTGTTCAGTAGTAATGATATTCATACTTTAAGGTGACAAACTTTTTGTATGATGATGAGTTTTTATGCATCGTTGCTTTTTTATGACTGAAACAATTTCTTTCAGATTGAGCATGCTCGACATTTAGCTCCAGCAGGGACAGCTGCCCAATTTGGTGATCAAGGGATTATTGCTTCAGTACAGGGTTTGTATTGCAACCACATTTTGGGCCATCAATCATTAATATCTTGCTCGTAATGATCTTATTACCTGTTCATTGATCCATCAATCATTAATATCTTGCTAATGATGTTCTTACCTGTTCATTGATCGTGAACAGCCAGACGACCTTTAAGATGATGCTGATTCTGCAACCAAAAAGCTTGGTATGGATAGTTCCAGTCACTTTTAGCAAGCAATGCATTATTGGCATTAGGATCTGACTGGCCAATTTGTGTAACAACAGCTCATTAAAATATTTGCTCTCAATCTTTTGAGTTTGGTTGCTTAAACTTTGGAGGATCTCGGATCACCATTGTTCTTTTAGGTTGCAGATATCAATCCTTTAGGTGCAATCAAAACAGCAATAAAATGAACACCTCCTGGTTGGTAGACTACTTGGATTCCATTCGATCAAATTTCATTGACTGATGTTTCAATGCATAAGCAATTTTGAAATATTCAGTTATCAGTTCTTGGTAAAAATTAAAAAAATAATAATAAAAAAAAGGGATGAAAGTAGATGACAAGGGGAAAGAAGTACGAGTATCAAGTATAGGATAACAGCAAACGGTGGGAAATCAATCGTAATCCATGGTTTTTTTTTATTTTATTCTGGTGTAAGGTTCTATCAACTTCTCTTTTTTCCCTTGTTTTTTCAAACCTTTTTTGGTTGCTGTGTTGTTGCCTAATCACTGCAATATCCCCTCTGGTGTGGTACACTCATGCTTTCCATCATTTTGAGCCAAACTTCAACATGGAATAGTAACACTTTCGCCATGCACAGGCATACACTTGCAGCTGGTGGAGCATTCTTTCATGATAATGATCTGGGATCATTATCCCCTCTGCAGATTTTCCGATACTGTCCCCTTCTTCATGGGAAGACTTTCCAGCAGAAGGGTCTGCATCACTCACTCCGGTTCTGCAAGCCTATCCTTAAAAACCACCAAACCATAACCATGATTTTATGATTACACCACTGCCTAATGCAAACTGTCTGTAATGCAACTTACCCAGGCTGTGATATCACCATAAACTAATCAGTATGATAATTAAGAAGATCAATTTGGGTAAAAAGTATATAATAATAACACTGTAACTTGAATACATGATGATGCATTGATGTTCCATAATATTGTTAAGAGACTGTCATACATATTCTCCCCCTGTATTATTATTTATTTATTTAAAGTCATTCATAGTTGAGAATGAAACTTCAACATTGATACGAGTTTGACTGTATTAGTAGTAATTAATTTATAAGTTTTTGATTAAATAATATTTTCTGTTCTGCGGTGTCGTGTCGTGAATTGAACTATTTATTGGTTGAGATGTAATAAAGGAAACTTTTTGGACCAAAATGAAATTATACCAAACTAAAGAAGAGGGTGGCCCGCCCGCCAGAACACCTTTTATTATTATTTAAATTATATAATAAATAAAATATTAAATAATATTTTGGCTTCGCAGGTACGCCTTGAAATTGGAAAGAAAGGCAGCTCTTTCTTGCCTGCCGGCTCTACCTTTATCTCTCTCTCCCTCTCTCTCGGACATAAAACAGCTTAATCTCAACGAACAAATCCAATCCAAGACCCAACAAAATTAGAAAAACAGATTCAATTCCTCTGAGTCAGAACAAAATCTGTTCCCCCCACCCACCACGCATCGCCGGCGCCGCCCACTACCTTCCCGTATCATTTCTTGACGACCAAGATCGTCCCTCCTCTTCCTCTTCTTCTTCGTTTCTTGAGGGGAAAAGGAAAGGACAAAGCTTCGATTTCTGTAATTTGATTGCCTTTTGCGATCTGGGCTATGATGGAATCTGAGAAGAAGATCGAAAGTTCAAGCAAA
Source organism: Xylocarpus granatum (assembly GCA_019650275.1). Lineage (NCBI taxonomy): Eukaryota > Viridiplantae > Streptophyta > Magnoliopsida > Sapindales > Meliaceae > Xylocarpus > Xylocarpus granatum. The sequence goes on along the minus strand of BNST01000800.1, from coordinate 83,333 downwards.
CCCAGGTCGTCGTCGTCGTCTTCTTCGACGATTTTGAATCGGTCGTTTACCTTGCAAGCAACCCCGGCGGCTGATTCTGAACCTAAAATCAATTATGCTTCTCTCAATCGGGCTATGTCGATCAACAAGTTCTACAATTCCATGGAATCAGTCTTATCCGTCCGCAATTCGTTTAAAGGTAAGGTCAAGCAACTATGCAGTTTATTCGAGCCCAAAAAAACATCAAAACCTGTTTGTAACAATATCGTTCAGCCGGATATGAAAATGATGATACCACAACCCACGAAATCTTTGTGCTATAACGATGAATCTTTGATCAGATTACCTGGAACTGAGGATCGGATTGTTGTTTATTTAACAAGTTTGAGAGGAATTCGAAGGACTTATGAGGATTGTTATGCGTTGAAGATGATATTTAGAGGGTTTAGAGTGTGGATTGATGAGAGAGATATATCAATGGATTCTGCATATAAGAAGGAGCTGCATAATGTCTTTGGTGGGAAGAATGTGAGCTTGCCACAGGTTTTTATAAGGGGTAAGTATGTGGGTAATGCTGATGTTATCAAGAGTATGTTTGAAACTGGTGAATTGGTTAGGGTTCTTGATGGTTTCCCAAGACGGCAACCTGGCTTTGTGTGTGGGAGTTGTGGGGATGTCAGATTTGTGCCCTGTCTCAATTGTAGTGGGAGTAGGAAGCTTTTTGATGAGGATGACGGGGTCCTCAAGAGGTGCTTGGAATGTAATGAGAATGGCTTGATTCGTTGCCCCGATTGCTGCTCATGATTCTGCCTTGTTGCTTTGCTGCTTGTGTTTGCATTCCTTCATAACTGTCTTGGTGTTTAATGATGTCAATATGGGTAATGTATGAATCCAATTGGCTCCTTGGATTTTATATGGGTTTTTTCTTTTGCTTAAAATTCATCGTCTGGGAACTGGTAATGTTTAATTATCTAGCTGTTTGGCATTACAAAATAATGTTTTTTTGTATCTAATAAATACTGCAAAGAATGTTTCTCCTCTATGGATTGTAAATATTTAGTGTCATTTTACTGTAATGGATTGCTAAATATTGCATTCGATTTATTGTAATGAAAACGGGTTTGTTTTTATGCCCCAAGTTCTGGTTCTTCAATTCCTTTGGAAGGGAATGGCAAGTTCATATATTTATATTCTACTTTGTTAACATGGATTTACCAAGCAAAGTATGAATACAACAATGGTTTTGAATATTGAACGTCCATTAGATTCGTAGTGTATATGTTTTTCCTTCTCTGGAATCCTTTATTCTTGTAACAAATAATCTGAGCAGCATTATCAGATAAGAATGGAAAGATGGTCTGCAAAAGTTTATATCTTTTGTACTTATTCTTAAGAATGTAAAACATACTACTGATCACTTGTTAAGTATTCGTTTTTACGCTAATACAATTTGCAAGCATTGTGGGGATGGATTCTTTATTTGAGAAGAAATTCATATGGCAGTCCTGGATCTTCTTCTAATCTTCTTTGTTTACCCGTTTATTAGTTTTCAATTCTGAGTTCATTGGACTTGTAACTTCCGCAAGTTTGGGATATAATTTATGGGTATAGCGTTTTCCAGGGGCATTAGATTTTAATTTGAGACACTATTATTTTCATCTAATCAATATCGATTAGGTTTTCCAGGCTCTTAAGTTTCGGATTTGATTCATGACAACTCTAATTTTTAAGGGATGAGGTCCATTGTAGACTATTTTTGTTTTTATTTATTCTGTTTTATAGCAAGACTTCATTCATGAGCCCTTGGGGAAACATTTTATCTTTCTTAATATCCCAAAGCAGCTTAAGATTGTTTACTACTGTTCATTTATTTAAATGACAAATAAATGGAAGGATCATCTTGTATGTCGAAATGCTGCTCTCATTATTGCTTCATTTTTCTTGGGTTTGTGGGTTCTTTCTTGCCTCAAGTAAAGCAGTTGATCTACCCACCCTTCTTCTTGATTTTTTTTATTGTAAAACTATTTGAAAATTATTTGTACAAAAGATCAAAATACTGTACCCAATTTTATTTCATTTTGAACTGTAATCTATGAAATTATATAAAATAAGTTGTAATACATTTTGTTATAAGTAGTTGAATTTTGAAACAGAAGGAAATTATCAGGATCAATTTTGAATGGAATGCTTCTTGTTGACAGAACTCTGAAGAACAAAGAACGAACGTCTGAGCAGATTATGCTGAAAAATCTAGGCTAGAGTTGTTTCCTTCGTATAAGTTACATACATACTAGTCTCTTGCATGAAAGTGAAGATGTTCTATAAGTACAGTACAGCACCGTCTCTATATTCCAGCTACTGCGTAAGAGGGACACATTCTAGCTCAATTTCCAGTACCCCTCTCTCGACATTTTGCAGCCGGAGATTGATTACCTGTTTCACCTTGCCGTCTACGAGGGTGATGATGCCATCCTCCACTAGGGTGTTATCCTTGCCTGCTACCCACTTCCCGAGTTGCATGGACTCGTTGATTGTGGACATTTCATAGGCTCGAGCAGCACTGAGAAGGGGTTGAATGTCAATGTCTGCATCCCCCATAAAGTCATCGGTTGAGAATGTGTCCTTATCATATACAAGCTGCATTACACAATCACAAAATGTTGGTTATCTGGAGCAGATGCAACTAGATGTCCGAAATAATTGGTATGACATAGTAGCAAAGATGACGAAACTATTATGATTGATGATGAAACTATTAGAATTGACGATTCCAATTTAGAGTAGTTTAAGATGCTCAAACACAGATCAATTTACTTTCCTCCATCTTCTTTGCCAAGCACGAGTTGATAAAAATCTTAAAGGATGCAACGCATCACTTAGCTGTATAGTCAAATCAGTTATGCACTTACAACCTTTTAAAACACTATTTTGACTAAAATACCATTCATGTCTCATGAAAACGTTTCAAAACAACTGGCTATCATCAAGATCTAGCACATAAATGGCATCAGCAATATGTACTCTTCCCTGGAGGAGATTCTTTTTATGACTAGTTGTAATAGAACATGTCTTTGGTATGGGATAAAAAGAAAGGTCCAATGGTGTTAGCAAAAAAGAGTTATGAAAATGTGACATTCATGAAATTGCAAAGTTCAATGCTGGTAGAACATGTGTTTTCATTTCTGTAAGCTGCACGAATCATGTAATCCATAAAAGAGACTATCTTACAACTTTTAGAGGAGGGATGTTTTCTGGAATTGACAACATCAGACTTTCATTCCACACCGGATTCAGGTTGTTCTTAATGACACGTGTCTTCACCGACTGAAACAATAGATGATGCAGAAACTCTGTTAGTACAATCAATCATTACATCTGATTACCTATGTCAGTCAAATATAACAGTATCTTCAAGGAATTCATAAAGAAAATAGGCTCACTTGGTGACCCAGTGCAAGGATGACATATGGGTCGCTAGTCATAACATCCCGAATAGCAAGGTTGGTGCCTCTTACAACATTGACCTTAATCAACCCAACAAACTCAACCATAGCTGACTATAAACAACATGTTCATAAGTAACAAGATTTAGTCCCCTTAAAAACAAAATTTTTGGCATTGTACAAAACCAAGGAAGAATAAAAGTTGCTGCATAATATGGCTTAGAAACAAAACATAAACATGCCAGTATAAAAATCTTGACAATGTTGACATGACACCAATGTGATTGATTTATGTATAAGCATGCTTTTAACTAATAGTCCACAATCATGTTTGTCATCTCTCTTTTGCTCTCATGGTTTTTTCCAGTGGTCAGAGAGACAATTTCAACCTCATTAATCCATCCTTCCTATTTTCTTCCCTTAATTGTCAAACAAGGGTTTGTCAAGGATTATTTCTTTATTTCTGGGTGTGCACAACTTTTTTCTGATATTGAAAACTTAGATTGTAGTAATTTGAGTCTTTGATTCCTCTCAATGCCTTTAGACCAAAATTTTGTGGTTTCCATAAATCCCCAATTTGGAAAGACATATGTTTCAAATCCCTCTGCAGGGCTCAAAACTTGGTGATAACCCAAGCACGTGCCACACTTATTGCTTTTCTTTTTTTAAGTTCCTTTGAATCTTCAAATATCAAATGTGCACAGGCCAACAAGCACCCAGATTATGAGCTTAAGGCAATTTATATAAGCCTTTTCATGAATAAAAGATTCAATGAATAATTTGCAATTAATGGTATTCAATATATAATTTCCTTTTTTAAATAAATAACAAAAAGAAAATTAATTAGAGTATATCCCGTTAAGTATCTCACTCCAATTAGAAAATTCTGACCCAACGTGGATGTTAGTTAGTTCAATTTGTAAAACCTCTTGAGGTAATGTAATATGCTTGGTGTTCAAATTCTTCTCACATCAATGGTTGTGGAAGGGTTTTATTTATATTCATGTTGTTAAAAAGAAAAAAAAAGGAAAATTCACATGCAAAAATTGTTTAGAATAGAAGTAGCATTAATAAAACAAAAAATTATTACCATTGAGTTGGCCTTCTTGGGATTTCTACTCTCAGAATCTTTTCTTCCCCAGCTGTTTCTGAATGCATTTCCAATACGATGTCTGGTTGCCTGCTTCTCATACAGTTTCTTATCATTTGAAGAGTATTGTCTTGAAGAACTAGTTTGAGAGGAGGATGAACGTCTATGAGGAGCTGGAAATGGGCAGACTAAAGCGGTTTCATTAGTATTCACAAATTGTAGCTTCTCATATTTTCTCCTGAGTATTCAAAAAATAAAATAGTGATTTCAGAACGGTTTGAGTTTCTTGTTCAAAAGGCATGATAAATATATTAAAAATTCTATAACCTGATGAAATCAGCACGTTCCTCTATAGACGAATTTGGTTTTGGTTTTATGACATTTTCGGGTATGTGAGCTTCATACTTCTTGTTTGCTACAATATTGCCACCCATTTCTGCCAAGGCATCAACTTGTTCATCTGTCCATTCATCTAGCTTCACTGATAGAACCTGGCATAGAGTTAAATCAAATTTAGGCATCCAGTTGCAAGTAAAAATTGGAGAGAAAGGGTCCAACAGCCTTCCATCTTTGATAGAAAATGGCCTTAACAGTCAACAAAATGCCAGATCAGATTACCATCAAAGACCCATATCTAATGACTATAAATTAATTTCGTCTATTTGTCAAGCTGTCAAAGTAGGCTTTATTAAATGATTTGCTCACCAAGGAACATAAATATCTTTTCTTCCTTAGTATCTACTTCGATGAAGGAGGTTCCATCAAGCATATTCAAACCCTTGTGCATAAATGCAATTAATATCCACATTCAATATTAATATTAAAAGTCACACCACTATTCCTTCCCGATCAGGCTACTAACTATGTTGTTATATAATTCACAGATAAACTGTCCATTTTTTGTTCCTTACTGATATTATCATGCCCATAAGAGTATTTCCTGTGTGAGAAATCATGAATTTTATTTTAAAAAACTTCAAGAAATTTCACCCATCCTTGATGCATAACTGGTTTTTAGAGAGAGAGAGTTTGGGGTAGGAAATAACACGTCAGAAAAGTTGATCCATGGTGAAGTTTTTTTTACAAAACTGAGAATTTGTTTAGAAGCATTTCTATGATTGATTAGCTAAATAGGTTTTTCAACAAGCCAAATGTACATATAGCAAATTCCTATCCCAATTTCAATTGGATTTCCACAAAAATGTTGACATTTCTTTACAAGCTTTAATATACGTCAAATGCCTATCACTAAATAAACTCAAAACTTGACAATCACACCATAATCCAACCTCAAGTAGTTGATACTAGAATGCAGATTCAGATTATGCATAACTTTGGAAAACTAAGATCAGCCAAGTCCCTCTCTCAAGTTTCCTTGAAAATATTATAAGCTCTTTAGTTGAATTTTAGACAAATTACAATATTAGTCAATGACAGAAGATGGTAAAATGCAAATGCAGGATTCTATTTTGCATGACAACGTCAGGGATCATAGTTCAAGAACAATACCTTTGATATATGCACTCCGAGGCTTCTATGAATGCCAGAACACTTGATACAAATAAATACTCCAAGACTTGACGATCTGTCCACCAAATGATATGATCAAAAAGCAGAGAAAATAAACAAGTTCAGAAAAACAAGGGGATGTAAAAGATAAGTACAATATGAGACAAAATCAGAAATTTTATGAAAGATATTGAAGTTGATAATGGGATCTAAAATGTGAACATAGACAATTTCAAAGGAGAAATTTGTACTAGGTTTCCAGACTTGAAAATGAATCCAAGGCCATTAAAAAAGTGCAAATAAGAGAAGTGTTTGAAAAATACAGTTCAAGAAAAAGAAGCTCTGAGTTTATGTTTAACTTGCAATGCTTGTCAACAAGAGGTCAAAAATTTATATAAGGTAAAAAACATAAAACCTACGGGTAGCTTTTGATATAATAATTTAGAGCGACACATGGGTTAGTATGAATGCATAAGCTTATACAAATGCACTTCTTATATTACAGCCTCATATTAAAAATTTATCAATTCATATTGAGAAACAATATCTGGGATTTCTATGCTGTCCAGATTCATAATCCAATATTACAAGAAGTTCGCATTGTCATCAAGTATCACGGTTTACTAGCATGCATAATTTGTGGTACATGGCATAAATTGATTTAGACTATGTATTTGGTTTATATCATCCATGATGTCAATTTTCAAACATTGAATCCAAATCATAATGGTTGGAAGAGAGAGAGAGAGAGAGAATTTTATACTTAGTGATTGACACAATGACCCCGTATGTGATTTCAAATATTAGTAAAGCAAACAAGATCATAGAGTATACTGCTTAATCCAGAATGATACTTACACCCATTTTGGATCTGGAGCCCCACAATCTGCACAAAGCCAGTTGCCAGACAGACTGAGTAGATTCTCTAGCCTTCCTTGTGGGCCTGCTGAATGAGAAATAGTTGTAAAAATATACAGACAAGGTCAATTAGCTCTTATCTTGGACATTCTAATGAAGGACTTTGGTACAGAAATAACTTCCTTCACAGAAGCAAACAAGATGAACATACTTCACTACAGATGGGGGGAATACAAAATGGAAAAACATAGACACATGTTAATTATTTTTCATCTACAGTCAAAATGTTGCAGGTTTTATTATAGAGGCTTACTTTCATTCTTAATGCAATTACATAACCAGAAGCTCAACACTGGCAATCCTCCTGTTTAAATGCTCACAAATCTATTTTATATGGAAAAGAAACAATATACTGCTATTTAATTTCTATTAGTTTTAAGTTTTGCAGAATTTGCAAAAATGTTAATGGCCAAGAATGGGGATGCAGTCTCACAACCAATCTCAGATTCTACACTAAAATACACTTTGAAAGGTCTGAAAATTGACAACACGTATTAGCAGCTAGACCGTAGGCCCATTGCAATGATTACTAACATTGACAATACAAATCAATTCCAACAACTCACAGTCATTCACATTGATGACTGTAGACCCATCACTATACCATTGCAAAATTCTATCATTTAACAACAGCCAGTTCATCCATGGGAGCTAAATTTTACACATCCAAGCCACAAAAGTACTTTTATCTCAGCACTCTTATTGATGAACTTCAGTTCTTGCAAGTACCCCAGGAAAGATCAACCACTTACCATTTGGAGTTACAGGCCTAAGACTGGATGTAACAACAACAACAAAATTTTTTTAAAAAGAGAGACAGAGAGAGAGAGAGAGAGTAGGAGAATACAATTAGAGCAGTAAATAGACACATATTGTCAAGTTGGTAATAAGCTTGCTCTTCCCTGTGCTAACTAACAGCATCAACCTATAGGAACAGAATTTTTCGAGGATTGTTCATATTGGTTTTAAAGGCTCCACGCTGCTTATATTTGAATAAGAATTTTGCTATCAGTATTTCATTTACCTGCTGTGTAATGCCAAGTATTCAACATAAATCCATAAATTCACAGAAAGGAAGGATTTAAAATGAAATAAAAAATCAAAATTGAAGCTCAAGATACCAGAAGATGTCTGTTGATCCCATTGCCCACTCCAACGTGGTGTTTCTGAACATAATAGATCATATAAGCAAGAACCTGATCATAAGCAACTCTCCACTTTTAATTTGAATTTGGCAACAAAGAAAGTAAAATCATATCTTAAAGCATTTTACACTCCATTGCATGTAATATGAGGTTTACATCATAAAAGTAAAATACTATGAAAGGATATATAGAGAAGCATGAAATTTTCTCAAGTAAAAATAACAATGAAGATGCCCAAACACCACTAATCTAATAATATTGATAGAAATAAATTAATGAATATTTCTCAAGATCAGAAATAATTAATAAAATTGAAATGCAGACTCTTTCTTTTGTCACAATAAGGAGGAGAAAAAAGTTTCACAACAATCCAAAAGTGGGATTATAAATGCGTTAATGTATTTCATTAGGTCCCTCAATCAACACCAGAGATGAGAGAACCACTGTGAAGTCTTATCATCAAAGTGAAACTAGACAGAACAGATGAATGGACTAGTGCAAAATTCTAACAAGTGATTTTCTTGTTGAACTCTGAAAGTTGAATTATTCAACAAATCTAAATTATTGACAACATTGTAACCTAATCAAATGCTGTTTGACCTTCAGCAACAAATTCAAATTACAGATGCGAAGGAATTCATATAGGTGTATGTTAATACGACAATAGCTGATACATCTTTGAATAACTAGAGGATTGCCATCCAAAGAACATATCATGACGAATGCAAACTGAGAATAGATGTTGGTTTTAGAATTCTGAGTCTCCAAATTTACTGTCATCACATGGAGTGGAGAAGAGAACAAGCACAGAATATCATAAGGGGAAATAAAATGAAAATCCCAGGGGAAAAAAAAATTCCTAAAATGAAAGGTGACTGATGTCAAGAACATTATCAGTTCTATTTGACTAGACTAAAATCAACCATTTTCAGTTCCATTATTATATTGACCTTTAAATACATGCCAAAGAAACTGTCTTCACTTGAGCTGCCCAACATTGTGTCCGACACCATCAGAAAATTAACTAAAGCATCTATTCCATTTCCAATATAATATATGACCAAATTTTCTAATTGTTCAGGCAAAACAAGAGTTACAATTAAAATTTTTTTTTCCATCATTCCATCCATAACGTTTGTTACAAAGTTAATTAGTAATAAAAGACACAAAAATGGGAGAAAACAGAACATATTCTCACATAAACAACATAGCTCGTATATATGCATTCTTATCTGGGGAAAAGGAAAAAGTAATTACCCGAAACACTCTTGGGATCAGACTTTTCTTCTTGGGTTGTCATATCCAGCCTTGAAATATAAGACTAGAATCATCAATTGATTGCTATAATCTCAGGACGACCATTTATCAGCTCCTTCTTTGTATTAATCAAATGGGTACCTAAAAAAAAATCTAAAAAATCAATTAACAATCCAGAAACACGAGTAATACGTATTCAATGGAAGGAAAATGTTTATTGCAGAAATAATAGAGGGTTAAAAAAAAGAACAAAACTCACGTATAAAATCACTATGAAACGCAAAAGGGTCGTGATCAGCTTCTTCTCCGCATCAACATCTATTGTACCCAACCAAAAAAAACCCAAATAGCATTAAAAAATAGATTATGGAATAAGCTAAAAGCAAGAATTCAAAAGGTTCTTACAATGTCAATTCGAAGCTGCTATATTGGAAACTTTACTGTAAAAATTTTGCATGAACGAGGAAATATTAATGGACAAGTTTACAGAAACTGGGTCAAAAAGATAATATTTGTATGCATTCTGGGATCATATCTTGGGAAAACAAACAAAACCAAGCTTCCAACGAGGGATATAATGAATCTTCATTTGATTTGGTTTTAGGATTTTTTTAATTTTTTTTAGAAGATAATTTTGTTTTTTTTATTATAAAATCACGTTAGTGGCAGCAAAGTCAAGGTGGCCAAATCGGAGGGTAAGGAGTTGGGTTGGGAAGTTTTCTGATCGTTGTCTGTTCCTTAACACACATTTCCAATCTCACACGCCATCTATGAACTGTGTAACACACTCCATTTTTTCAATTTTTTTATTTATTTCGAGTCAATATATATATATATATATATATAAACACACAGAGATATGAAATATAATATAATATATATATTTAAATGACAAAATTGAAATTTATTAAATTTTCATTGACGACGGAGGCGCGTGAAATTCACTGGCCCGAAGCTCTGGTTAGTAACCTAAGGTTACGATGAAACTAAATCCGTTTAAAATCCAACAATCTAAAACCAAAGCAACGGTCGTGATCCTTTACAAACTCATATCACTGGAAGCTCAACTAGATGGAGCTGTACTGCACGTCCATAAACTGAGTTGTTGTTCATTTTGTTGCACTGTGGGTCCGCCCCGCTCCCCCCCCCCGTGTCCTGGAAAAATCTTTCTGTTCTGTCTGCAGGGCGGGTACCCGGCTCATTCAACTCGGGTCGGATTGGTACACTATTTCATTGTTTCGTTTCTGCACGTGTGTTCTTACTCCCGACAAAATAAAAATGATAAATTCAAAGGCGGGATACAGGCCTTCACACACGTTTAAGACACAACCTTCCTGTTTCCCGTGCACCCCGCCGTACTGCGCCCCCCACCAGTGGGGGAAGGGGAATGATCGCATGCCTGAGGCCACTAATCTTCCTCGGCTCCTCCTCCGATTAACCCCCTCCCAAAACTTTGTTACTTTGATTGATTAAAAATCAATTAGCATCGCTTTGTTGATTTAAAAAATATATATTTGTGATATTATTATTTTTTTTTCTTTTTTTCAAGAAATAAGCAAACGAACCCTAGCGCAATGTACTATCACTCTATAGTCTCTCACAACTCTTCGTTTTCCCTTTCATCCTACTGAAAACGCAAAAAAAGCAATGTCGTCCATGGAGTCCTTGATTCTTCAACTCCACGAGATCTCTGCTGTCAAATTCGGAAACTTCAAGCTTAAATCCGGCATATCGTCTCCCATTTACATCGACCTACGGCTTATCGTCTCCTACCCTTCTCTCCTCCGCCAAATCTCCAAAACAATCATCTCCTCCCTTCCTTACACCACCAAATACGACAACGTATGCGGCGTTCCCTACACCGCACTTCCCATCGCCACCTGCGTCTGTATCTCCAACGATGTCCCAATGCTCATGCGCCGCAAGGAAATCAAAGACTACGGCACCTCAAAAGCGATCGAAGGAACCTTCAAAAAGGACGAAGTTTGTTTAATAATCGAAGACTTAGTCACCAGCGGCGCCTCGGTTCTCGAGACAGCCGCGCCGCTGAGAGCCGCGGGATTGGTGGTCAAAGACGCCGTCGTATTGATTGACAGAGAGCAGGGCGGAAGAGAAAATCTGGCGGAGAACGGGATTGAACTGCACGCAATGATAAAGCTAAGCGATATGGTTAGGGTTTTGAGGGAGAAAGGGAAGGTTGACGAAGAGATGGAGCGCACGGTAGTGAAGTTCTTGGAGGAGAACAAGAAGGTGGCGGCGCCGAGTGTGGCTAGGGTTACGGTCAAAGCTTTGAGGTATGATGAGAGGGCAAAAATGGTGAAGAACGAGACTGGGAGAAGATTGTTTGAAGTGATGGTGAAGAAGGAGAGTAATTTGTGTTTGGCAGCTGATGTTGCCACTGCCGCTGAGTTGCTTCAAATTGCCGAGAAGGTCTGGTTTTTGTTTGTTTTCTCCCTTTAAAACAATTTTTTTGAGCATTTAAATTTTAGGTACAAGTGCTTAAATCACAGCGTGCAACTACTTCACAGCACAGATCGAACATTTTTCATTGACGAAGTCATTAATTAATTACAAATATCTCATAACAATTTAATACTTCTATAATGTCAAATTTTAAAGAAATACATTAGAATAGGAATGGGACACATGTTCCTCGTGTAGATAAAGGCAGCTATTGGCCTAGGCCTTCGTGTTTGGGTTGGGTTGAATTTTTGGCTCAATTCATTAATGGGCTTGTTCTTGGCAAGGCAGATGCCAATTGTTCATTTGTGTTTTACTTTAGACAAAGAAAGGTTTCTGACTTCGTAGGTGTATTTTATTCTGGCTTTTATCTGAATTATGATATTTTGATGTAAGAATGTATTGTGTAATCTGTTATGGAACTTCTATGCCTATTATATTGCCTTGTGATATTACACATTTCGAGTAATTATTCTAAATTTTTCATTCCAAGTGATATGGCCTTTATTGATTGAAGAGTGAGTTGTAAAATTCACTGTCCAATTAATAAATGACAAATCACTTTCTATGTTAAAATTTGAAAAATCACTTGAGAAGTGTAATATTGTTGTAAATTACCACTTCAAGGGTCAATTGGGGAATTAACTGCTGATAAATGCTTTTGGGCCTTGAAAAGTGCTTTTGAGTGACTTTTGTTGGTCTTTCAAATGAACTGTTTACAAACTTGCCTTGATGGTTTACAACTGTGTTTGTTGTAAAGTTCAGGATAGCCTTTGATAAAACATAATGCTTGAGCATCTGTTGTTCAGATGAAGGAAATGGATTTTGCTGTTCTAATATGATTTTGAGTTCTCTGCAGGTTGGATCAGAGATCTGCTTGTTGAAAACTCATGTTGATATATTGCCTGATTTCACCTCAGATTTTGGCTCCAAACTTCGTGCAGTATTTCCCTGAATCTTTTTTGTTGGCTTAAAAAACTTAATTTACCTATGTTACGATTACTTGACATCAAAAGAAGTTATTTGCTAGTTATAACTGAAACTGTATAACTCATGAAGATTGCAGAAAAGCATAATTTCCTAATTTTTGAAGATCGTAAGTTTGCCGACATTGGTAATACTGTGACTATGCAGTATGAAGGGTAAGAATCAGGTTTCTTCCTCTTTTTTTTCTCTCAATTTTCTTGCCCCTGTCTAAGGGCTTGGATGTGTTGACTGCAGAGGTATATTCCACATATTGGATTGGGCAGATATAATTAATGCTCATGTTATCTCTGGACCTGGAATTGTGGATGGGCTTAAATTGAAGGTTAGCATTAACTGTTTCGTACAGCTTTTATCTGATTAGTGGTGAGGTTCAACTAATCCATCTCTAATGCTTTGCTTACTCTTGATGCACTTAGGGTTTGTCTCGTGGTAGGGGTCTGTTGCTGCTGGCTGAAATGAGCTCAGCTGGTAACCTAGCAAAGGGGGACTACACAGCTGCAGCAGTGAAAATTGCCGAGGATCATTCGGATTTTGTCATTGGATTCATTTCAGTTAACCCAGCATCATGGCCAGGGGCACCTGTCAATCCGGCATTTATTCAAGCAACCCCTGGAGTTCAAATGGTAAAGGGTGGCGATGCTCTAGGCCAGCAGTATAACACTCCTTATTCTGTGAGTTCTCTTGCATTCACTAGTTCTACTACAGTTTTTGAAAAATGGACTTCATTTACTATGTTTTGAAATTCAAATGTAACTGTGTGGGAAAATTGTTTAGTTAATGATTATAAATCATAATTGTCTTTAATGTACTGTTAGTTTTAAGGAATGTCGTAATTCCTATAAATGATAATGGATGACGGTGGAGAGAACCTTGGGATTAAAATTGTCATAACTTTGGTGTAGAGTGATTTTGTGATTAGCAACGTGGAACAATTACATTGCCCCTGGTTGAATGGTTTCTATTTTATCCCAATGTTTGGTGATTCCTAGGCTATCCACTGTTGTTGGTTCAGTGATTCCCAAGCCAAGATATTTCACCCTTAAAAAATCATCCTATTCATACATTCTATTCCCACCATCCCACAGACCATTGTTACATAATTCAAGTAAAATGTTAAAATGCAACAATGATTTGGCTGGGAACCAAGATATCTATTTGATCTTGCTTTGGCAAATAGATTGATATATGTTAACCAGAAATGACTCTTTTCTCTGTAAACACAAAGTTTATAATACTTTCTCTTCGGTTGACATTGTTGCACAGTTTTAGTAACGCGAAAGCAAAAATGTTTTCCAGGTCATACATGACAGGGGTAGTGATATTATTATTGTTGGTCGTGGAATCATTAAGGCGGCAGACCCTGCAGAAGCAGCACGGGAGTATCGGCTTCAGGGATGGGATGCATACTTGGCTAAGTGCACGTAATCCTCCTTGTAGATCGGATCTACATGCCTAAAAGAAGTTGGTGACAAGGAACAGATGAGGCAAACTCTATTTAATGCATTACATGTTTGGTATTATGTTACGAAACCTAAAGGAGCTGAAGCTGTTGGGTGCGGGGTAATAATAGTTTCTCTTAAGTTTTGGTTATCTGGTTTTCGCCCACGAGAAACAGGGTTGCCCGTTTCGCCAGCAGCCTTGTTGTTGGTATTTGCAAATTAGGAACATAATAATAATAATAATATGGAGTTGCCAACCATCTCAAACAGGATTATCACTGCCAACAAATTTGTACATCGTAGGATCGTAAGAGAGTTATTATTTATTTTAATATTATTATAATATTTTGTATAATTTAATTATAAATCTCGAAAAGAACAATGAGAAGAAGATGTAAAGTAAAATATTTACATTGATTGGAAAATGAAGTGATGTGATACAAAAAGGAGGCCCCACTTTAATGAACCTCGAGCTCAGCCTATCCTTTTTTGTATTTTCTCCAGAAATTTCTCTCTCTCTCTCTCTCTCTCACTTTCTCAACGGCTTTAATTTGAAATTTTTGTTTTGTTGTGTTTGTAAACGCGTTGTTATTATGCCCACACTTGTTCTTCTTCTTCTTCTTCTTCTTCGTATCCATCTATCTATACTCATTAATGATCGCAGATGCCGCCCGAGCACGCGCACCCAACGTAATTGCCTCTTTTTTCTCTCTCTATTCTACTTAGGGTTTCTGTTTGGCCCCCTTTTCTCCAAATAATATCCTTCTAATTCGACTCTTTTTCCAGGTTTTTTTTAGATTGAGGTTTTCGATTTTCTTCTTTTCTCTGGTTTCTCTAGATCTGTAGTCCGTCATACATTTGTTCCGATTTTGACTTTTGAATTTCTCTTTCTTTTCCAGTTTGGTTTTTTTTTCCCCTTTGATCTGTTTCATGGTTGCAGTGGATTACGTTCGTTCTAGTTTATGCATAGTTTGTGTTTATTGAATGAGAAAAAGGAGCTGATCCTCTTTCTTGGTTTTGATTGACATATGACGGATTAAAGTGATTTTTCTCTCTGTAGGTAGCGGATTCAAACTTGACCTTGGTGCTTTCAAGGGACAAGACAGTCAGATTGACTAGAAAACAAGTGTGAGAATGTCTTCTTTATGAATGCATATACTGATTCATTTCATAATTAGTTGGTTCTGTTTTATTTATAGTGTATTTTGGAGGTTAATGTATGTCTATTTGGCTTTTGTATGTGCATTAGGAAGTGATCTTTGTATGAGTTACGGAATCGCACAAAGTGTAAACACAAACTTCTGATGGTTTAATGTTCTTTGGTCCATGTAAATTCATTTTAATATGACTTAATGCTAAATAAAAAGTAAAAATATTGGATAATGGAAAATGACAATTTTAATGTGTGGATTATGAAGATATGTAAGATAATGTTCTAAAAGGAATGTATCACACTAGGCAGAAGAGAGAAATGAAAATTCCAACAACTTTATTATGAAGATTTAAGCGACACTGCAGATCAAAGTATGCCATGCTCATAACTAAGAGGGTCCATAATCTACTTGGGTGTGATACTGGCAATTTACCTATGATTAATGCAGTTGATTGGTTTAACTCGGTGTTTTGTTATGCAGAATTTTCTTTCTCTCTTTCTTGCATTTATTTTAACCAGTATGTTTTGGTTATCATACCTATCCAGTTCGGTAATTTCATGCAAATCAAGCTACTTAAAATTATAACTGGATTGTGAAGTTGTTTCATCTATTTGTTTTGCACAGACTGGTTGCTCTACCATGGCGTCTGGGAATCCCTTTTTTGATGATCTACGAAACAAACCTGAGGTTATCAATCCTCCTCAAAGTGAGGACGTGATGGACATCAGTGAATCCTCTGTCAATGATCCTACTCAAGCTGCTTTAAAATCTAACATGACTGTTTCTAGCAGTGTCCGCGAACTCTTGGAATGTCCTGTGTGCCTAAATGCCATGTACCCTCCTATTCATCAGGTTTGTTCGTATCATATATATTCAATCAAAAATTTTTAGTATGTTGGTGGATCTATGTAAATAAACTTCTGAAAAAAGCACTTAGATAACATGTAACAAGTTTATTTTATCTTCATGAAATCCACATTAAAAATAACTTTTCAGAAAGTACATCTTCTCAAAATGCCTCTATGTTTGAGAAAGCTAGACCAAAAACTAACTTGGTTTTTTTCTGAATTCTGTCATGGTTTGGTTTAAAATTTTTTGTATTAGTGCATCATTTCTCATAGGTAGAATCAAAAGACTGTTAATATGCTGACAACAGCAATGACCCTTATTTACTCAGTTATTATGCTGACAAGCATCATTTTCCCTCCTTTTCATTTATAATATATATTTTTCCTTAGCACTCAAGTTTTATTGCAGTTTTGGTCCTTCTCTTTTACTAAGATATAAATCTCAAGGAGAATGTTAATTATTTGACAAAAATGCTTATATTGGTGTTCTTTCTCATTGCAGTGTTCAAATGGGCACACATTGTGTTCTGGTTGCAAGCCCAGGGTGCACAATCGGTGCCCCACTTGCAGACATGAACTTGGTAACATTAGATGTCTTGCTTTGGAGAAGGTGGCTGCATCTCTTGAGCTTCCTTGTAAATATCAGAGTTATGGGTGCATGGGCATATATCCATATTACAGCAAGCTAAAACATGAGTCACTATGTGTTTTTAGACCATATAACTGCCCCTACGCTGGATCAGAATGCACAGTAATGGGTGATGTTCCTTATTTGGTGGCCCATCTAAAAGATGATCACAAAGTTGACATGCACAACGGCAGTACTTTCAACCATCGATATGTCAAAGCAAATCCACATGAGGTTGAGAATGCCACATGGATGTTAACGGTATTGTTGCATTTGCTTCATCTTGGTATTCACTATCTTTCTTATAGTAGAGAAGAGTTATCCTTTATTATTTAGGGACATTTGGGATGTTTGCTAAAGCTTGCTTCTCTGTTGTTTACTGATTGAATATGATTTACTGTTTGTTTGGGATTTCCTGTGTGTTAAACTACCGATCGGTACAAATCTTAGTGAGTCAAAATGCCAACTCTTACGAAAAGGGGCAATACTGACTTTGCCATGATGTCTTACTAAATTATTTCTTTGTTGTGGATAAGCTGTTCTCTTTATAAATTTGACATGACACAAAATATAACTGTTGAGTTTGCTGTTCGATTTCTAACAAAATTATCAGAGTATGTAACATAACTAATTGTGGTAATTCATTTCCATTCTTCAGGTTTTCAGTTGCTTTGGTCAGTACTTCTGTTTGCATTTTGAAGCCTTCCAGCTTGGTATGGCTCCCGTCTACATAGCATTCTTGAGGTTTATGGGTGACGATAATGAAGCAAAAAACTATAGCTACAGTCTCGAAGTGGGTGGTAACGGGAGGAAGATGATATGGCAAGGCGTGCCTAGGAGCATACGGGACAGCCATCGAAAAGTTCGTGACAGTTTTGACGGTCTCATTATCCAACGCAACATGGCTCTATTCTTCTCCGGGGGTGACCGGAAAGAATTGAAGCTTAGAGTGACTGGTAGAATTTGGAAAGAACAATGATAGGATAGCTGGCCCGTTTGTTTATCCAGCAGCGTCTTTCTAGTCTTATCTGTTTTATCACTTTAGCTGCTAGATCAGTTTCTCCTGGAGTGTCTGGGGTCTTCCGTTCCATGTATTTTTTGATCGGTAGGATAATGTAGGAAGCAAACTCTCTTTGCTGGTTGATACCCTGGATGCCTGCCATTGTAATATTCATTTAAATATATTTCAATGCGTAGCATCGCAATGCCCCCATCTTCTCCTTGCATGTCCAGCACATTAACAGGAATTGAACCTTTAATAATAAGTGACACATTTGATCTTAGCAGTGAAATGAATGGAAAGAGTGATTGAAAAGTTCGGGGTAATTTTGTAAATGTGATTTATCTGGCCAAATTTAAATAATATTTAATTTGTTAAAAGCATCATACTTAACAAATATTTTCAATTAATAATATTTAAGTTTGCTAAATTCTATTCTTTGTTAAATACATGGACAATGTTAAAAGGGTTTTTAATTCAGATCCGGACCCGGAAACTAGGAAATCCCAATTGGACTTAGACCCGAATGTACGCAAGAGCTCGAGCATTGATTCGGCTGAAACAAAACACCCCCGACAGAGGAAAGAAGCCTACAGTGAACCTCGCCCTGCAGAGGTATCGAGCTGATATTTCTGGCGAAATTTTTCTTGATATGATCTTTTTCATATACGTTTTCGAAAGTAAAGTTCATTGAATTTATTCTCTGCTCTGTTTGCTTGCTTAGAAAATGATTCTAATCTTCGTGTTTCAGGTGATAATAGTAATAAATCATGCCGGCCACGCAGGCTCTTGTCAATGACTTTCTTACCAAGCTTAAAAAACGGTGACGTCTCTCAGGAATAGGAGAAAGAGCTCTATATGTATATTATATTGTATTTTGTGATTTTAGGAGCTGAATTTGTTTGCTTTGTGTTGGCAGTAAAATTGAGGGGTCACAGGCGACCGCAAGGCAGACGGCGGAGCTGCTTCGTTCGGTGATTTCGCAGCAGCGCGTGCCTCGCACTAATCAGGCTGGAGCATTGATTGATGCTGTCAGGGCTGTAGGCGAGCAGCTCATTGCTGCCAATCCTGTTGGTTCGTTTTTCAGATTACTAGTTTGCTGCTCTAAAATTTATCAATTCAAGACAAGTTGACTAAATCAAGATATGATTTTTCTTTGTAAAATAGAAAAGAAGAAGGAGACGATCAAAACATTGCTTTATTTCTGTTCTTTAAAATTGCTTGTTATTGACCTCAATGTATTTATTGATTGCATAGGACCTGTACAACAATCACATTTTACTGCTGAAACAATTTTGATTGAAATGTTGCATCATGAGCTGATGTTACTGTAGAGGGTTGTTTCTTTGTAGTGGCCTGGTAGGTTTAGTTTTACGGACACTGAGTCTATGTAGTGGATTTAGTTTAATGGATACAACTGTATGTAGCAGATATATGCTAATATGCTTCTTAAGAAAAACCAACATGGATAATTTTGTGATAATCGAGCATCTACCCCATTAATATAGCTTATGTAATTTATCTGCTGTGCACATGCTAATATTTCTTTCACAAAGTAATAAGTTTGGAGCCCTGGCATTGAGGTTTTGTAACATTACTGGTGTTAGGGGCTTGCATTAGATAATCTAGCCTCCACTAATTAATTGTATTTCAATTGTAAATATTCTCCTTTCTTTTCAATCTTGTGGGATTCCGTTGTTGAAAATTGTGACATTACTATTGCTGTGTTCTCTATTATGTGGATTCCTGCATTGCTAAGAAATATTTCCTAATTATAGTTAGTGGCTTATTATGATTGATTCTTTTTGTTTTCCCTCGTCTTTAGGGATTTTGAAATATCTGCACCACATTTTTTCTTTCAGTTTATTCTGTTTACTTTTCCAAAATTGAATATGATTTATGTTCTCTTTTGTTTATGCCTTCTGTTTTCTTCGCTTCTCTGATAATACTATATGAATGTTTTCGCAGAGCTTGCTGTGGGTAATATTGTGAGGCGTGTTTTGCACATTGTTAGAGAAGAGGATCTGTCTTTGTCAACGGCTGCTATCACTGAGCTTAACTTATCAGCAGTAAGTGATGATGAAGATGATGATCATCAAGATGGTAACTCATCTCTATCAGCAGCTGCTGTTGCTGCTGCTGCTAGAAGCACTTTGCGTCCACCTTCTTTGCAAACCCTGCTTGAAGACTCACCTGATTCTGCAGCTGTTCCCCAGACTTCTTCATCTGGGGGTGATTCTGAAGGAAAAAGCAAATGTGAGCTATTGTTTGGTTGAAAAATGTTTCTCATGGTTCTTCTATCACTGCATCTTCTGTTAGTGCCAAGTCTCTAGTATGCTTCATGAAATTAGAATACTCCCATCAATATCTGCTTCAAACAAATGTCTCTTTGTGACCTTTTGTTTCTATTCAATTGCTTGCAACTTGGTGAGGTGACTTGTGGTGATGTGCTAATCTTGCTGAATATTTTGTTGTTGATTTTTTAGTAAATTTGACAACCTTACAATGTTGAACAGTTAACAATTTAATATCCTTCACAGCTGCTGATAAAAATTCAAGTCGGAAGCTGAAGCATGATGTTATTGAAGCAGTTAATGAACTTATTCAAGACATTGCTACTTGCCATGAACAGATTGCTGAACAAGCAGTGGAGCATATACATCAAAAGTAATTTTTTATTTTTCCAGAATTTCAATTATTGGATGTTTTCTCCATCCTTGCTTTTTTCTTTGTTTGGAACTTATTTCTACAAGAACTGGAGTCAGCACCTTTCGTTTGAAAAAACATTAAAAAAGGTTTAACACAAAACATAAGCATCTTAGCAGCCCTCTTGGAACAAGCACAAAGTTTTCCTTTACCAAACTGGTTAAGGCTGTGGGCCTGAAGTTTAGCACCCTTTTATCTTGAGTCCTTGATTGTCCTATATTTGATTATATTGGGAACTTATAAATGGTTTGAGCTCCTCTGGATGTCCATTTTGTTTTGCAATTGAAAACAATCCCTGTGAGTAGTGTATGTAATTTTAATCTGTGATTGGGCAGATTCACATGTTCTCTGTTGTTTTAACACTCAAATATTGTGATTGCATGGTTGAGGTACTTAATTTTATTTTGGGAGAACATTGCTTGTTTTGTGCCTTAAAATCAATAAAGTCAATTTTTGGAACAGTGAAATGCCTGTTATGTGCCCTTTTCCCCCACTCAGGACCCTTTTTATTTCTGCCTTTAGGGGCGAAGCAAATGTTTAAGGGGTTTCATTTAGCTATTTCTCAAAATCAAAGGACTCATTGACTTTAAGGCAGAAGGAAAAGATATTTTCCCTTTGAAAGCTCTTGTGGTGTTTGCACTTAGTCTTTTAACTTTGAAATGATTGAAGGCAGCAATATGTTGAACTTTTATTTTTGGGGTATTTTATAATATGCTGATTTCAATATCAAAGTTTGGTTGGAATAGCCAATGTATACTACAAGTATATCAATGTTTGGTTCAGTTTTCTGTATTGAAAATGTCACGATTCCTGGCCCTTGTCTTGCCTCCAATTTAGAACATGATGAACATAGGAAGCTCAAGGGATTTCTGGGTATCAAAAAAGAAAAAAAAATTGTTTGAGTCAATTTATGGTTCATTTATGTTCTCTTGTATCTAATCTCCTTTATTGACTAATGACAAGGCCTGCACACCAGTATGAGCTTGTATCTATACTTCTCCTTCTCTGTTTCTTCCTACCATTTCCTACTTTCACTAATTTTAACTAATAAATGCATTTTCAGTGAGGTGATATTAACTCTAGGAAGTTCAAGAACAGTGTTGGAATTTCTTTGTGCTGCAGAGAAAAAAAGATCATTTCGGGTATTTGTTGCAGAGGGTGCTCCAAGGTTTGTGCACTTGCAAAGAAACAGCTTCAGCTTCGGTGTTCTCTCTTTCTCTTATTTTCTGTTTTGTTTTTGGTCCTCAACGTCATGTTTTATTAGGTATCAGGGGCATTTGCTTGCAAAGGATTTGGTTGCAAGAGGTTTACAGACTACACTGATCACTGATTCTGCAGTTTTTGCCATGATTTCCCGAGTGAATATGGTATGTCTGAGTCATTATCATATTGGCAATGGATTTCCCAGCTCATCTTGAAATTTGTAATGTGAAGGTTATAGTTGGAGCTCATGCTGTCATGTCTAATGGTGGGGTTATAGCACCTGTTGGGATGAATATGGTTGCACTTGCAGCTCAGAAGCATGCTGTACCTTTTGTTGTACTGGCTGGTAGTCACAAGGTATTTTTGGTTCAACAAAAAAGTGGCTAGAAATTTTAGCAAAAATATCTCTTTAATGGCTATTTCTAAATTCATAGATCTGTTTATGCGCTGAGTGGAGTTAAGATGCTGTTCAGTTATTCATGGAGTTCCAATTTCCCCATCTGTTGGGATATAGATGAAAAGTAATCACTAATGTAAGACAGGTATTTGTGAGATGCAAATTTGTTTATGAGAGTAATTGGGTAAAAGCTCGTAGTTGCATGTGTGGAGAGATGCGTGTACATATGTGCAATAAATTCCAGATAATGATGAATGATCAAAATTGTTGGATACTTGGAAATGGATAAAGAAAAGTTGGGAGGTAATATATAGACATTAAATCATGAACGTTGAGGTGGACCAGTTGTCCATGCAAGAAAGCAAAAACAGCCTGACACATGGTGGGATTCCGCAGGGAATATTAAATTGAAATATATTAAACAGTGTTAGGTTTCCAGAGTGATAAGGATACAGGTGAGGAGTTTTTCAATTTTTTATGATCCAGTTTGTGCGGAAAATGATAAGATTGGTACTTTTAATGGGTAGATGTACACATTGGAGCATGTGGTACTTGTTGAAACTTGTGATGTGTGAGTTGGTATCTCTTATGCGGTTTCAGTGAATATCTGAAATCACAATCTTTTTGATGCATGAACATTTTTCAGATTGAATTTAGCATGATATTCTCTATAATATTTCATTTGGATTAAAAAAATGTTCTACACAATAACTTTTATGTTGGATATTCATCATCGAACTCCTGTACTTTGGTCCGATGCTTGGTCTGGTCTTTTGGTAAATGCTATTCGGTCTATATGCAGTTGTGTCCTCTGTATCCACACAATCCTGAAGTCTTACTGAATGAGTTGAGATCCCCATCAGAGCTGCTGGATTTTGGAGAATTCTCAGATTGCATGGATTTTGGAAGTGGCAACGGTTCCCCTCTCCTTCATGTTGTGAACCCAACATTTGATTATGTGCCACCAAAGCTTGTTAGTCTTTTTATTACTGACATGTAAGTTCAACTGCTTTTCAGGAAAGTGGGACTTGAGAGATTAAAGTTCTACACCTTATGTCTCTTTATGAAGTATATAGTTGGTATAACTCCTGCAAAATCCATCCCTCCAAACTACCTTATATTTAAAGGCTGAAATCTAATTGGTGTAACCAAGTTTTTTCCCATTATGGAGCATTGGCTAGTTCTGTTTTCGATATTGTAGATGGTTCTTATTTGGATTCCAGTTCTAACTCTCAGTATATAACTTTTCTTTCCCCACTTGTTTTTGTGAAGTTTTGCTAATTTCTTTGTACTTTCACAGGGGAGGGCACAATCCTTCATATGTGTATCGGCTTATAGCTGATTATTACTCAGCTGATGATCTGGTGGTGCAGCGAAGACCTGCTACTGGGGATTGAGTTCATATTGTATGTTTAAAATCATATATTCAGTAAGTGTGCTTGATGCGTCAGTATTCTGGTTGATAACTGTTAATGTCATTATGTTAAACTTTGAGGCATCGGTCAAGTGGTCAGGCCCGTTTTCTTTTTGCTGATCAGGCTTTGGGAATTACTGGGTTATCAATGTTTAATTTTCTGGCTACAGCATTTCTGTGATAGGGAAAAGTGAATGCTATTATTGCCAGGTGTATCTTCTTTTAGCTTGACTTGATCAAATCCTTTTTACTTTCAGGTTGTTCGGCATCTTTTACAGTGGGAGCGTTCAGAAATTTCAAATCATTGAATTTATAACCGTGCTGATGCCTGCAAAAAAGTTTGGGAAAAAGCAATTATGAGGCGATGATGTGAAATCGGACAAAAGAATGGTTATATATATATATATATATATATGTATGTATGTATGTATGTATGTATGTATGTATATCGCCATGTTGCAAAAATGTTGAGTAAATTGGAGTAATAGACAGATGTAGACAATGTGACAGTTTTTTGACTGACTGGGTGGGAGGCCAAGCATTGTATTCTGTACCAATAAATTTTGGCACATACAAACAGGAATATTAACGTAGTATTGCCTGCTGCTCGTAATTTTGCTAGCATTGTTGTTTCCTTCTTTTAGTTTGCATCCCGTATCCGCTTTGCCCTGCTCTGTACGGTCCTCATAGAGCACCACAACAGTAGCCCTCTGCTAGTCGTCACTCATCAATCAGATGGATCATTGCAGGTGGGCGGCTGTCTCGGTTACATTACTACCACTTCCTTTGCCTCTCTACGAACAACCTGGGCTGGCTGACTCACACCAGGATTGGTGGATTTTGTGAAATTTCAGAGTTGGTGTGTTGAGATGCTAATACCTTTCTACGGGCATGCAGACCTCACAGGAGGAGGAATTGGACATAGTTTAGGAAGCACAATAATTTGACTTGTTTTGTTGTAACATAACACTTGCAACCGAAACCTTAAACTTACAACCTTCGCAACAATTAAACTGACAACAACCTCAACAGTTAAGACTTGTGATCCGTATCAATTAAGCACCAAACAATCAACAAAGGGTACTAACAAGATCCGCGTATGAGAAAATAGTGTAGGGTACTGATTGCACAAGTGTAACTAGGACAAGAAGCCTCCCCTCTAGAATCAAACAAGAGAACAGAAAAAAATTGAACCATACTAATTGCTAAAATTGAAAAATCAACAGTGTCTTTTCAACTGTAGATAATTTTACATACAGCGAGAATACAGTCATCATTGATGGACTATGTCAACGTCAAACCAGAAATATAGGTGAGTCTTAGCATAAATAACACGAACTCGCTGCAGCACTAAGTCACCACTTGTCAAAACAGCCTTGGCACCTCCTTCAATCCGAGTTTGCAAAACAGAAACACTATCACCATTACTCTGTGCCAGTGTAGGAGTAATACAGCAACGAGCTGTACTCACAATTGGGCATGAGAGATAATCCAACGGATTGGATTCACATTGAAGTACACACCCGTCTATAGTTAGTCTTCCACTTCGATGGAGCAAGCAGCAACCGAGTTCTGCCTTCACGGTTAAATTTGCCAGCTTGCAGGTGGAAAGAAACTCCAATGCACTACAAACAAAACAAATATTGCATACCTAATTGTGTTGCTTTAGATGATATGGTGGAAATTTTCTAGGATCCCAGCCCCAAATTTTTGGACAACAAAGCCTAAGGAAAAGCAGCTTGGCATCAAATCACTTCGCCATAAAAGGCACAGGAATGTGATTGAAATTAAATAGCCAGCACATCACTCATTTCATGTTATCTCTTGGTTTACTATATCGTTTTAGCAAGATAAAATTTTCAATATGAAGGATGTCTTCAAATAAGACACACCACCAGATCAATCTAATTGTGAACTGTGATTGAAGTCAAATATGTCCCTTTTATACAACAATAGCGAGGGGCTCCCCATCTGCCTCTTGGATGATCTCTGCAAAACTATATAAATTGAACAGAAACCAAAATCAAATAGTTTACCAACCTGTCTGAACCTCGAGAGCAGACCAGCGATGTTTCATCCGGAAGCTCACCTCCACCAATCTGGAAAAAGTAAGTTGTAATAGAAAGAGGAAAAGCTAAAAATATTTTGATGATAGATATTTATTTTTCATTCTCCTACTATAAAACCAAGAAGACGAAGTGGGAAGCCGTGCATTTATTTTCAGTAGGTGATAACTTTCAGTGAGTGTCGTACAGAAAAGAAACCAAGAAACAGAGCGAATAAGAACAAACTAGCCCAGCTCTAATGAGTGTGCTGAAAGCAAATTTGTGCCTCTGAGCAAATAAGATCTTGCACAATAACACGAGCAAACAATACAAGAAATCATGTCACACAGTCCCCTAAACTAAGTTTAGAAAGTCAAATTCACCAGTCCTGGAATGGATGCACAAATAGACTAACAGCCATCAGTACAAGGCCTAGAAGAATAGATGCACATTTCCAGAACCGTGGATATCTGGTATAGGTTATTTTGGGTTTTAGTATCCTGGATGAAGCACCATTCCAACCTTTTTTTCTAAAAGAAATCACAATCTTGTAAGGAAAAAGAAAAACAGCTGCTACATGGAGTAGTGCAGTGATACCTGCTTTGGGTTTATTTAGATTGAGAGGAATAGGATAACTCTTAAGACTAGATAGGGCTGGATATTACACTACTATGTGACATGGTCTTATTTTGGGGTTCAGTGTCTTAAGAGTTAAAAGTACCTTTTTTCTTTATTTATCATGACCAGAAGGCAGCGATGAATTGGAATTAAAAATAGTTTTGTAATTTGCCTTGGGTTTTTTGTGTGAGGTCTGCTGTTATTTTATATTTTTAATATTTCCAAGCTTGCTCACATGATCGTATTCCTTTGGCTTATTTTGTGAGGACAGCTCGTTCACTCATATTTATCCTTTTCTTTTTTATTTTTTTTCCCTTGTATAAAAGGTTGTATTGTTTGTTATCGAAAAGGGGGAGTCAGATGTCTATCACCGATAGAGGACCTTTTGACTCAGAGGAAAACAAGAAGGATATAACTCACAACTAGAGATGAAGGTTGAGCAAAACATGATAGCACTATCTAGAAACGGCAAAAAAATGTCTATGGGCTCATACAGGTTCACATCAAATCAGAGTAATTCCATTTGTTCAGACAAGGCCTAAATTCAATTATGAATGACAAGGCCTTTACATGTCTGTTGTCAAACGTATCCACTATGTAAGAGTAAAAATTCCAGTTGAAAATTCTGATAGAAGAAACGACTGCAATGATATATTTATAACAAATGAATGACATAGAGCCCCTTTTTACATACTTAATTTCCATGACATGTAAAAGTAAAGACACTTTTGCTAACCAATATCTCCTGGTATATAATAAAGGTTGACACTGACCTTGTAATAATTTACAAGGTCATATATTCCCTAATAAGGATTTAAAGTAATAAGATATTGGCAGCAGTAAAGCTTCTCAAAAGTTATAGGA
Source organism: Xylocarpus granatum (assembly GCA_019650275.1). NCBI lineage: Eukaryota > Viridiplantae > Streptophyta > Magnoliopsida > Sapindales > Meliaceae > Xylocarpus > Xylocarpus granatum. Next base: position 56,229 of record BNST01000800.1, on the reverse strand, counting down.
TGCAAGGTACACTCTACTTTGTATTGAAAATATAGATAAGAAACAACATTCTACAAAAAAAAATCCACATACCAGGCACAGTGGCTTTTTAATCTGAATATTACAGACAAGATGGCTTCCACCTGCTCCAATTAAAATCGTGTCGCCAGGTCTAAGAGGAACAATGTGAAAATCAGGCTTTTATAGACTAGTATATCCGAAGAATCACATAAAGGCAATTTCCAACTTGACAAACCTTGCCGCCAATACAGCTGCCTCAACATCTGGGAAAACTCCAGGCTCAGATAAATCTTTAACAGACCGATCCACCCGCAGCCACAAGCGAGGGTGACATGCCAAGTAATGCCATCTGTGGCAAACGAGGGCGGTGTTATACCGATCTGCAAGCTCCATAGCAATTGTGAAAGGTAGTCACACAAAATTATGGCATACACACATTTGGGAGTAACAATGTAGATGGATATTTAACCATTTTAAACATTTTAAAAACACATCTCAACACAAAATAATCATCACAAACACACTTGAATAAGAAAATAAGAATAAATAATGTGAAAAAAGTTACTGATTAATTCAGCATAAAGAATTAATATAGTGGATATCATTCCTCTCATGTAAGCCACCGAACTTGCCAACCCAGCACCAAAAACACATCATATTGGCAAACTCACTCAAGAGAATGCATTCAACCAAAGAAGCCCTGATGTAATTATCTTATTTGTAGCTGCTAATTTGGACAATTGTACCAAATTCTCAATCTTTTTCTTATTAGTATTATTAATTATCTGGAAAACCTTTTAAAAACATATGCCTTTCAAAGTTATTCTATAATCAGCTAACATCAATGAAAGGTTTAAGTAACTTGGTTCAATAAAAGTCAAAATGGGGAGGTTTTTGGAGTTGTATGTATACACTATTAGAGGTAAATAATTGAAGCAAAGTCAAAATTACCTAAGCACAAACAGAAAGATATTAACATATTACACATGTTTTTTTAAGGCGAACAGCATCCTACTCATCTGTCTTATAGACAGAAGAGATGACATTTTGACCCCAAGGTCATTGCAGAATGTAAAATTAACATTAGCATCACATTAGGATCAAACTAACACCACAAAACATCCCCTGACCTACCAAAAAATATATAATAAACTCCGTCCGCATAATCTTTGGTATAAATTGGTTCTAAAACTACAAAACCTCACAAACGAAAATAAATTTTTGGAAAACCACATTTGCAGGATCACAAGCCCAACACAGAAGCCAACAATAATCAAGGTAAAAAAAACCCTAAAAGCTTAATAACAGTGAAAACTGATATGAAATACAAGATTCTTTTTTTTTCAAACGAGTAATTAAAGAAGTTAAAGAGTAGTCACCTGGAATAGGGGATAAGAAGCTGAAGATGTGCATAAGGCAGCCATCATCGAGATTATTGATGGGGGCAAAACCAGAAATCTTCTCCTTCACATTTTTGTTTTTGTATCGCTTAGTACTTGTTCGATGCATCATGTCTATCTTCTCTTCTTCCTCTTCCATTTCCTTTCTTCAAACTCCAAATCTACTAGAATTGAAACAGATTGCTTTGCCTTCTAATATTGGTTTTGACTATCAACTACTGACGACCAGCGATACCAACCCCGACATAATTGATCCACTAACAAGAAACCGACATGGCGTACTTAACCACGTAAGCACAAAACAAAGAACGATAAACCATTTGGGAGTTTTTCAGCAATACTGTCCGAGTGTTTGGAAAATTTTGAAAATACCCCAAAGCTATTAGAAACTGGAAATACCCACTAATACCCTTCTTCAACAGAGAAAGGCTACTTCTTAAAACGTAATATAAAAGGGTTATATTGGAATCTGTCAAAACGGCACCGTTGTCATGCAATTTATCGCCAGCTTCAGATATCTGACAATGTTGGGCTGCTGCTTTATAAACAATACTAATCTCTGCAGCTCGGTCCCTCAAGGTGTTTTGACTGTTTAATAGCTGAGATAATCCCAACAAAGAAACTAGCTATATTTTCCATAGATCCACCCGATTAATACATTAATATCAAAATTACTTGAAAAAATATAAGTAATAGGATAGGAGTGAGAGTGTCTCCTAGCAGCTCATTAATGTAACAGCACCTAATTTTTGCAGCTTCAGCTACAGAAAATTGTGAAAACAAGCACAAGGAGTTGCCAGCAGTTTTCTGCCAACAGTTATTTGAAGTCGACAAAATAATCCTTCACACATCACAGTTAGTCTTGACCAAATTACACCTTGAAATGCTGCAACACCCCCAGTATGGTGACTGCATAGCAACACCTGGATACTTAGTTTTATACAAACTGGATCAGAAAGCTTGCATTTGTGCAACTTGTGACAGCGTATGGATGCAAAAAACAATAATGATATCCGGATCCTCTAAGATGACAATCTTTGATGCTCTTTGACGTACTTCATCAGGTTCGGTAGGCTGACAAACGTTTTATTATCGAGTTGGCTGACAATAAAAGAAAACCTCTGCATTACAAGCAAATCCGTTTGGCTATATACAAGTAATATAATAAATCATATGGAAGTAATAAAGGAATGAATTACCCTTAAACATTTTCTTCAGTGAGAGGCTTCAACCTTGGCAGCTCCGCCGTCTGCAGGTCCATGGTTTGATGCATCCTCCGAAGTGTCCATGCAGGGACTGGTTTTAAACTGATCCAGAAGCTGTGGCTCAGGCATTGAACAGGGATCTTCAGATCCTTGTTGAGGAAAGTTTTGTGTAAGTTTAGAAATCTCAGGCATGCAATCTGTTGGCAAGTTCAATAAACTTATTGTCCCATCTTCACATGGGAATTTCGTAGAAGCATGTGATTCAGATGTCTCAGGATGCTTTCCTGGTAAGTCTAAGGGCCTATGGAAGAGCAAATGAGCCACAGTCCGATCAATAGGATTGGTCTCCGTTTCTGTATCAGGCATTCTAGGAAACCTGCATTACCAAGACAATCAGAAATGAAGACTGAAATTAAGTTGTAATTTTATGTGAAAAAGTGATAACTGCATCAGTGGTGGAGCTGGGAATTTCTTTCAGAAAGGGCCACTTGGCATGATAATTTCATATCACTATTGTTAAATGCCTCTCCTATATATACAATCTAAGTTGAGGACCATAGATTAATCCAAACTATCCAAAGCAACCAACTAAGGAATGTAGAAAGGAAAAAAAAATGAGAAAGAAAACGTAAATCAATATATAAAGGGAATTTACTAGTTTCTTTTGTCATGTCATGGATGGAAAAAGGATAGAAATGCTGATTCTGAGCCAAATTACATTTTTTCTTCTTTTCCTTCTGTTCGATAAGAGGGAGAGCAAACATAAAAATTAAATTGATATTGTGTATGTGCTAATGAGAATTACAAGAGATGTAAGGCATAGGATAAAAGTAAAATAGGAAATACCTACAACTAGCAACACCTAGATTTTTGTAAGTTTCAACCCTACTAGTTTCAATACTTCCCCTCAAGTGAGTATTTCTTTTCTCGGACTTCGAACATAGATGAAGAAATACCCCTTTGTGAATAATTTTGGTGAAGATATCTCAAGCTTGATAATCTAACTTGATGTATGAAGTCATAATGAGTGTCTGACAAGATGAAAATCTACTTCGCAGATAGACAAGTAGAAACAATAAGAGATTTGTCACATGTTCCAAAGAGGAATATTTAACAAAGAAAATGAGATGACAAGAGATCAAGGGAGAGAGAGCACTGGGTGAGACAAAATCATCAAGAATGGTGTTTTGGCCTAGAAAGACAAGCCACACAGCATATCAGCCTAGCACTTCGTGACTACCAATAAACATTCTTCACTAACCAAGACTTCAGGATACAACAATTAACCATCCACCACAACTTTGTTACTATATGCCACACCATAAGCACAGTTGCAACATTTTGAAAGTTCACATCAATCACATTTTTCTCCAAATACTTTCTCAGAGGCTAAGAAATGAGCCGAGAGAGAGGTAGATAAATATGCCTACAACAAGAAACAAGAGAGAGACCTCATAACTTGATTTCTTTCACTTAACACAAATCTAGACTAGAGACCACATCATGTGAGGTAAACCCAACTTCGCAGAACTTTCCAAATTCAATTTATGGGCTTAAACCAATGAGAAACAGTAGAGAATGAGATGCATAAGACAAACCAAATAAAGAAATAGGCTAGACTAGAAACAAATGAGAGAAAAATAGCTTTGAGAGTTGCCAGAAAGATTTAAGAGTGGATTAGAGATCAGCATTATCCCATCTCGTTTTGTCACAACCCAAAGATCATCTGTGGGAATGAGTGTTGCCCAGATGAACCAGCAAGTTGCCAAGACCATTTACCTCATTAGAATAGTCTACCTTCAAGAGGAATAAAACATGAAAAGATGGAAATAGGGGGTTGAAAAAGGAGAAATAAGGGGCGAGCGATCTTTGCTTGAGGGTGCACTTGGCTATAAATAAATACAAATGTATTAAAATGCAAAAGGAAGCCAAAAGGTCTATGCATCATATTTTATCCTATCTTCACTCAAAACAAAACATGATAACACCCTGTAATCATCCAATCTTCTACTATTTCCTCTATTTTCTTATTTATATCATTTTGTAATGAGAAAGGCATCTTGTCATTGAATCAGCATCCTAGTGTTCCAATTTGTCATCTATAAACTAACAGCTAATTATATAAGCAAAGTCTTTACAGTTAATGATGGTTAAATTAACCTAGTTCTGTGTATGATACACATAAATAAACAAAGCAAAAGAAATAATCAACTTGAATGGCAATACATGAAAATTTTGTAGGTTTACAAACCTGCCGGAAGGGTTAATTTCTGCTTTTCCAACTTCAGGTTCATCCCTCATGCTTTTGTTAGTGGTACTCATATCACTAGCATAATGCCTCTGCATTGCACTTTGTGCCAACCGGAACAAGCTATCCCGTATGCACAGTCTTATTCTGGGATCCAACTGTTATAAAAGAGAATTTGGCATTTTCACCTAGTCCAAATTACTATACAAGAAACACAATAGCAGGCAAATCAATCATACCTTGGCAATTACATCTTGAAGACTGTAAAGTATTGTGTTTGCCATCGGATAATTATCATCTGCCAAATAGATTGTATTGGAGTCATCTTGCTCTAGAGCTGAGTTTGGGTCAAATGAGGGAAGAGAGCTTAGGTCCCCAACTTCAAGATCAGCTCCCTCAACAGGCAGAATTTGGTTTTCTTGGAACTTCTGAGGGTCAGAATGATCTATAGAAGATACTTGATGGCTGAATTGCTGCTGCTGTTTCTGAATGGCAAGCATTGCCCGCAATTGTTGTCGTCTCCGTAATTTTTCAATTTTTTCTTGAGGTGTCATAGTGAAAGGTTTTGCAGGAGTGGCTGCTGACTTGTTTACAGCATTTGCTTTACCAGGTGAAACTTCGTAGCAACAAGGCAAACTATGCTGCTTAAATTCCCCACACTGAATGTGGGACAACACAGGCATACAAGGACATGGGTTCGTAAGATTCCCATAAGTAGATGGGGTCACAAATGAACTGGAGATCTGCTGGTACTGCAAAGTCTCAGATTTTGGTGGCTGCCTCTGTTGACTAAGAACCGAAGAAGGTGAAGATTTTAGCATGGTTTGAGACAGTTGGTTCTCATATTTGCCAGATGGGTTTCCAGATAGAGACCAGGTACCATACAAATCTTCAAACAACTTTCCCTCACTTTTGTCTTCCAACTTTCTCCTACCTTTCAACAGATTCTTTTGTTTGTGTCCCTGAACACGTGGGGAAAAAGATAAAAAGTTAAGACATTTTTGGAAGAAGAAATAACATTACAACTTGTAGCTTTTGTGTGCCTCAAAAAGGGGGTTTTTTTCCCCCTGTAGAGTTTTAGCAAAAGTGTACTAGAAAATACCTTTTCACCAAACGAAAACTATAAGACATGCTATCCTCATGAAAGATCCATTGGAAGTTCCAGCAAAAATAACTTAATCTTTTATATAAAAAATTCAGTGAAAGTGCTAAAGGGTGGGTTAGCTCTAGGCTGCTAGAGCTTTACAAGAAAACACAATAAGTGTGAGGAAGAAAGGACAGGGGAAGTTTGGAAATTGGAAAAGTACAGAGCCTCAGAGGAAAAGAAGATGAATTACTTGAAGAAAAAGGACTACAGAGAGCCAAGCAAGCATAGACATAAGAATCCCAGACCCCGACTCATTATGGAAAGTTTAACATCATCAAATCCTCTACAGTAACTCTCCATCCGCGTATACCACAACTGACAAGGCAACAGTTGAAGCAACTTCCGACAAGGCAACCGTTGAAGCTACTGCCACATGTTACCTTAGCGTTCCCTTTCCAAGTTAGTTGGGTTGAGTGTATTGATTGTGAAATGATCGTAAAGACTGTAATGACTTTCTTCTGTTTTAACTAATGTCTTTTGTAATTAGTTGACACCCTAGAAATTATATCCTAAAAATTAGGGTAAACTAGTTCAACTTCCGAGAATAGGTGGACGGCTTTTCCCATAAGTGTCTACATTGGTCATTCATGGAATAACAATCAGGCGTAATTTATTTGTTCAGTAACATTGATTGCCCAGTGATTTTACATCTTGCCATTCCTATCATCCCTCTTAAACTTGCCAAAATCTCAACAGCTGTGAAATATTAAATAACTACTAAAGAATAAAGGAAACATTGACCAAAATTTTCTCCAGTAACCAGACAAAGAAGGACAAGAAGATTCGCCATTTATCCTTCTCTTTACAATAAATTACTAAATGATCACAAAGTGTTTCCTCTTCATATTACAATATTTGTCTACACAAAGAAAGAAATATTGATAGAGTCTCTCAGTTCAAACACTTTCCTCGGAAATACCATGATAATTAGCACCTCATGTGGTGGTGACATGTTACTAGTTTGAAGTATAAAGGTAGGCAGACCAGGTTGCTCTTGCATGGCACAACCCGACTGGCATTTCATAAGGATGTGACTAGATATGGCCACAGCCTGGCATAAGCATGACTTCTGGGCAGAGCTGGACAGTCAGATCTGAGCTCAACATGCTGCCCTAAAATAGAGTGAGTTGTGGCAAGTCAGTATGTTGGCAGCCCTAGAAGGAAAAGAAGGATAAAAAAAAAGTGAGCTAAAAGGCCCAGGCATGCAGCCCTCTTCCTTCTGAACTAGAAGCAATTGCCCATCAAGGTAATGACTACTTCAAATAGTAGCCAAACAGCTATTTTGAATCAACCGTTGGGATTTTTGTATCTCTCTTCATAGCATGACTTTAAAGGAAAAAACTGTAATCTCACCACAAATGTTTTACAAGTTTCCAGAGCAACCACCATTTTTTCCACACTCAAAAGTGCATCCAATTCTCTCACATACTCTATCAGAAATCTATAAAATTCTCTAACATGTCAATGCTTAAATTTGAGCATCATATAACTCCCTCCTATACTCTTTTGGCAACAAAAATTGGCAAATATTGTACATTATGCTCCGTGATAGCACCATTATGTTCACGTGCGAGTTCTTGCTGGCTCAGGTTTCTAGTAGGCAGAGTATGAATTTTCTGCTCCTACTTAAGTTTTTGTCACTGATATTCTGTCTGCTTAGCCTTATGTGTAGAAATCTCCACTAAAAGATTATTGTGTAGATGGTTAACTCACAGTTATCCATTACAAAATGATAGTAAATATATCAAAACAAAACAGTTCTCTATTGTCAGCTTAGAATCTGTTGAGACCCGAAGAAACATTGATGGGATTTACAAACTTAAACACATACAACATAAAAACATTCCAGGGCTAATTCAGCAACATGAGAGAAATAGAATACCTTATCTGCAAAGTTGTCAGGAGTTGCAACATTTCTGGCAACAAGGCTAGAGTTTGATGCAGTGACCTTCTTCCCAGTATCCAAATCTGTCTGCAAAACCCAACTAAAATTTATGAAATTTATGTTGATTCATTCATTTGAGTTAAAACATGAACATGTTAAAAACCTATTCCTTAGGAAATTGACTTTTATTACCTGCTCCTTCCCAACATGGTTACTTTTACCTCCAGCATATTCTACATGATCCAGGACTGAATATGTATTCTGCAGATCATGAGCAGGATTATTTAGTTTCACACGGCCAAGGGTAAATAACTGATCATCTGGCTGCTCAAATTCTGATTTGACTTCCACACAGTCAGATGCATTCTTCAGTGCTCCTAACTCCAAACTTGGGGAGTCCTCAGATAAGGGAAAAGATTTGACTGTGCTGTTAGTTACATCTTTAGAAGAAGACAATAGCCCATCAGCACTACCAAGACTTGCATGGCCAAATACTGGGTCATCATTGCTGCAAAATATCACTTGCAAGGATACTGAGTCAGACGTATACCATTGTGTTCAGTATTAAAAGTTAAAATAATACTAATACTAATATTAAAAGATATGAGATATCAATTGAGAAATCTTTTCAGAAGCAGTGACCACGCAAGCTCATAAGCTCAGCAAAAGTTGGTACTGGTATCAGACAATAGAATGGTTTCTCTGATATAAACTATTAGGCAATGCAGAGAGTGACAACTTTCAACAGCAACAGAAACTCTCCAAATCATGGGTTTCTACTCTACTCTGAGAGAGAGAGAGAGAGAGAGAGATGTGGAATGAAATCAAGAATTTTTTGGATATTTACAAAACCACCAAGGTTGCAGCTCAGGATTGTAAAGATGAAGTTTCCTTAAGGTACAGAAAGAATGATACAGAGATTGTGCATTACCTGAAAATTCGGTCGAGATCATCAAAGCTACCTATGTTATCCCAGCTATAGTCAACAAAATCACCTTGGTCTTTACCTTCTTGGGAATTTTGGAAAATTTCAGGATCTTTATCAAGTTCAGCTTTCACAACTGTTAAAGAGTACTAGACATTATCAGAATTGATAAAATAATAAACCAAATCATGCTATCTACTGTCTATTCCAGAAAATGTCCTAACAACCACTTGCTGAATTACACTGGGTGATTGCAGCTATTTTATTGGAAACTTCTGTACCCGTGGCTTCCTCACCAGTTCTGGCATCATTAGATAACGATAAATCAGACCATGAGTCCATGCCAAATTGTGATGCAGAACTCCTTTCGCCTGAGTTAAAATTGGAAGTGTTCTCCAGCTTTCTGCCATTATAATCAATTTTAGCCCCAGTTGTCTTCCTCTCAGCAGGCTTAATAGTTGTATCTTCTTGACTCCATTCCTTCTTGTTCCAGCAATCTTCAACCTCCTCTTGATATGGCACAATATGGTCCTCACTGTCCCCAGCCTCACCCCATAATACGTTCGTAAGCTGAAAATAAAACTGTCAAGATTCAGAGTGATAAGTAACAACTTGGCAGAGAAAATCTTTCAAGACCACAATGTTCCATAATTTAATAATGATGATGATGATGACGACGACTAAATGAGAAAAGAGCTAGAACGTATATTTTAGCGTCATCTCTGTTAACAGTTGACCTAAAAGCTTAAACTAGAAAGCAAAGTCCCAAAGAATAACATTCAAACAATAATATTCAAGTTTTAACACTCTTCCTCATTTGAACTCATTTAACTTGGTTGTCAGGTCAATCATAGATCTAAATATCAAACACAAACAACTCACTTTGCTTTGTGTAAATCACAAATGTAATTAATCAACAAAACAAGCGTTTGGGATGGGGGGTCGAAATGCAAAACCATGAGATCAAACTTCTCAGATACCATATTAAGTTGCCAGTTGACCTAAAAGTTAAATTTGAAGGTAAGGACACAATCGCTAGTATTTAAGCTTTAACAATCTCTAAGGACCAACAATAATGGAGTTTCACTTTCTAAAATTACGATGACAGCACCATGTTAATGAGGTGAACGCAGGCTAAATAATACATTTAATTTTCGTTAAATCAATTCAAACTTGTGCCCTTAGCATATTGTCCAAATGTGAGGTGACACTTTTGAAACTATTAGAAAGGCATGTTGTTTTTACTTTTTAAAATATAATGATAACTCTTATTTAAATTCTAGTCTAAACCCAACCTACTTACAAGTTGTATGAGCTTCAAATTTTTAAGCCTAGCTCGATGCCATTTAACTCCTATTTGCTCTCCCTTACCAACAACTAACTCTCTAACCAATCAATATATTAAATAATTCAAAGAACCTTTGTCAAATGCCACTCAAAGCTTTTGACACACAACAGAGATTTCCAACCACTACTAACCACAATAATCTCCTTATTAGAAAATCATCTACAAAATCTCTGCCTCCCCACTTAGCCAACTTGCTGCATTAACAAAATTTTTTTGTTTGTCACACAAACACAACCTGATTTTCATGTTTCTGCCAACTGACTAAGTGAGATCACTTTATTTCTTAGCACCAGTTGAAAGTTTCTTGCCAGCACCCATATCTTTGGGGAAACCCGCCCACACCCCAAAAGAAAATGAGGAAAATTCATCTTCCTACGCTATGAATACATATTGAAACTCTAAATTATGAGCATTAATATGTTATGCAATTGACCCATAAAAAAAAAGAAAAGGAATTATTCACACTAAGCCGCAGCTCATACAACAGATATTATTTAGTGAAGAGCATACGGTACCACTGTTCGTGCTCAGACCCATAAATGAAAAATGATTGCCAAATAAAAACGCCTTAAATTGTATAAGACAAATCAAATTACAGCACAAAACAAAACTTCAGGAAATATTCAAGCAATTTTAAATTTTTTGAATAATTATGTAACAGTCAACACACAGAAGTCACGGGAACTTCCACTGAACAGAGAAAACACATATGCAAATAATTACCCAGAAGCCAATTCATTTCCTCAGCTTAATTTCGTCCACATATCATCTTAAAACAAAATAATAATAATAATAATAATAATAAATAAGTGTCTAAAACCACCGAAACAAAAACAGCAATTGGGTTTTTCTATTCACAGAGTACTGAAAAACACTAAAAAGGAAAAATGTTACCTCTTCGTCGTTCCAATCAAACATAGCTGAAAACCCCGCAGAAAAACGCAAAGACAAAACCAAAATCAAGAACTGGTTCGCACAATAATAATCCACACATCGCCAACTTTTTTCTGGATAAATTTAAAAGAAAAAACAGTGTAAACACTGAATGAAGAAAACTGAAAACGGCATCAATATTTCAAACCACGATCCGAAACGCTTTCTTTTTTTTTCTTATGGTCACTCAAAAACAAACATGGAAACAAAGAAAAACGATAAAAAGTGAGTGAAACAAAAGACATGCAAATTACAGCAACCCAAGTGTTGGAAACAGAATCAACAAGTTCTCCACAGGTCTGGGCCCCGTATCACGTGAATCTCGCGCGAAGATGATTGGCTTATATTTGCCGTGTGGAGATATTGGTGGACCGGACGGTGCCGGGTGGCACCCGTGTGTCTCTAAATTCGTGGTTATGAGCAGACGAGATCCAAATACGAAAAACTGGAACGTTAATTGATTGGACGTTGGGCTTCCAATTTACATTTCAACCGAATTCGAGTTTCATTCCGCTTCCAACCCTTTTTTGCTTAATTCTACCTTGACCTCCTGAAGTTTCATTTTCTGTCATTTACATCCGAACCTCGGATTTTTCTATTAAAATGTTATCAACAGCCTCGTCAAATAAACTGGACGTCCAAAGTTGAAAAATGAAAGTTCGGCACACTCGAGCGGGGGCAAATGGTGAAAAAAATACCCACGGTTGAAAGAAATGAAATTATTGCAAGTGTAAGGGGTCAAAGTGGAATTAAGTCTTGGTATCTTCTGGCGGGCGAGAAATTAAAAATAAGGAGCGGTGGAAGTTCGTTCGAGTGTCGTTTTCCCTTGCCAAATGTACACAATCTTGCGTTTGCGTATCTTTATCTTTTGCTTGATTCCTTTCTGGAAAATTTTGCATTTTAGGGTCTCAACTTTCATTAAATACCAAATTTTGTCTCGAAATTGATGCTTTTAAGGTTTTTAATCTTTTATTATTATTATTATTGTTATTATCAATACGAGATGGGTTTAAAAAATAATTCAACAAATGTGTCTTATCTGATTGGTTGGAAATTATTATTATTATTATTTTGAATATATAAAAAATATATTATTTTGATTAATTTTTAAAAATAAATTAATATTTTTATTTTTAATTTAATCTTTGGTTCCCTTCTCGCAGGGTGGGTGGACATCTTGCCCAATAACCAAAAGGTCCAAACGGGGAAGCCCACTCAGCAAGTCTCAAAGACATTTGGGCCGCTAGAACAAAGGCCCACTTGGTACTTCGCAAGCCTTGAAGATGTTAAAGGGCGGGAAGATATTGCTAGGTTCACACACAAAGGGAGCGCAGGATTGACGACACGTGGATGACAAGGGAATGGGGGAGCAACAAGAATACAGCCCTAACATCATTGACGTCGTGGATAATAAAAAAATAAAATAATTTGATATTTAAAAAAAAATTGAAAGTCGCCCACAAGCAAAACAACAAGAAGAAGAAGAAGAAGAAGATCCCATTCGAGATCACACCAAGCACTGCGTTGAGTTTGCATTTCGGAGTAATCGGAAATCAGCATCAAATATTTCTTCAGAAGATGCAGAACAAGGAGGAGTCTGGAGGAGCGTCTTGTGAATTTGATGATTGGGCAAATTTCGGAGACGATGATATTATGCAGCAGCAATCCGATATTCGAGCCGACGAAGCTAACAAGATTCCCTTCGTCGCTGACAAGGTAACAACATAACTAACCCATTATCATTGTTGTTATTTTACTTATTGTAATTTGTTGCATTTCAATCGTTCATTTGGGATATGGGTCTCTGTTTTCGAGGAATTTGTTAAGATTACCGCCATCGCCATGGATATGATATATTTACTTATTTATTTTTTGCCGTTATAAAGTGAAACGGCAATGTTGAATTGATGTCCGAACCTATAATGAATGTAAATTCTACTTTTTGTACTACGTAGTAACCTTTATAATCAGAAATCAGACGTGATAAGTGGTAACTGCAACGTAGCTAGAACATGGTTTTGATTGATTGCTGAACTTGAAGGCTTTTACTGCATTTCATTGCACTTTAAATGAACAATTTGTTATATGTGTACACACACATCGTAACCTAAAATGTCAGAGCAGGACTCGACGAAGCATAATTTATTTCTGTTTGTGTTTGAGTGATATTTGTTCAAGAATTGGTTTGTATGTCTTCATATGCTAATGTGTTCTTGGCGATGACTTCTGATTGTTTATAGCTAATGTATTTGTCACAGGAGCCTCTCTCTGCATTAGAGGCTGAATACCAGTCAGGCAGCCCAATTCTATTGGAGAAAATAAAGGTTTTTACTTTCTTTGTTTGTGTGTTTTGTGGGGTCATTGCTGCACATGCTTATGACCCTTTGATGCTGATTATTGTTCTCTATGCAGGTTCTTGGTGAGCAGTGTGCTGCCATTAGACGTACACGAGGCGATGGCAACTGTTTTTTTCGAAGTTTTATGTTCTCCTATCTTGTACATCCTATAAATCATCATATCGCTTCTATACTTTCTGATTTCTGTTTTTGAGCCTCTTTCTGGAGGCAAGTTAGTATGCCAGGTGAATTAAACTACTACACAAACTGGGTTGCTGAAACAGGAGCACATTTTGGAAACTCAAGATCAAGCAGAAGTAGATCGCATTAAAGCCAAAGTTGAAGAATGTAGAAAAACACTTCAAAGTTTGGGATATGCAGACTTTACCTTTGAAGACTTTTTTGCGGTAAATCCAATGTCTGCATCTTTACTTTTTGAATGATGGGGTCAATTTCTCTGTTTCTGAATGTAATTGTTGCTACTTAGATAACATGATCACTTTCTTGTAAATGAAAAGTCTCAAGTTTTAGCTACATCAGTAACAGAAGTATCCAATTTTCTTTCAAAAATTTGCAGCCATGTTACTTGTTGATCCTAGTTTGGCAGTTAAGTGTGTCTCCATAGGAAGTGCTCCTCTGATAGTTTATGTGGTTGGGATTAAAGTTTTATTGATCTCCATTGCACCAAAGTGTTTTTTTCTCAGATTTTGTCGAAGGAAAAATAGTAATAAAGTTTTTTGTCTAATTTTGAAATTCAAAATACAGTCTTGTCAATTAGTTATTAACTGTTGAAGTTTATTTTTTTTAAAAGTTGTTTGCTATGCAATGGCTTTCATCATGATTGCTTCTAGACAATGTTTACTTGTCTTTGATGCCTATGCTCTGCATCTAATTCCCTCTCAAAATTGTTCAGTTATTTCTTGAGCAGCTGGAAAGTGTTCTTCAAGGAAAAGAATCTTCCATAAGGTATGGACCTTGTGTTCCTTGATATTGTCATTTATAGTGATAACTTTAAGTACAAAATGGTGCTCTTTAATCTGCATGTTCAAGTTTTCTTATTATTACTTTGGAACGTCTGTCAATAGTTTAGAAACAATGTGTAACTTGCACTAAAATTTTGAGTTATCTTCCTGAATGAAAATCAAATGATTCTGTTAGCTTGTTCAATTAATATAGTTTTCCCTCTCTATTTCTCCTTTTCCAGTCACGATGAACTTATAATTAGAAGTAGAGATCAGTCAGTATCTGACTATGGTGAGTGAATTATAAACCTGAATGTATCATACTATATTTCCACTCTTTCTCCTGACAAGATTTGGTTGGTCAGTTGTAATGTTTTTCAGATTTGTTACCTCTGGTGAAATAAGAAAGCGCTCCGATTTTTTTGAACCCTTTGTATTTGGATTAACCAATGCAACAGTGGAACAGGTGTGTATGATATTCTTAAATTTTATATACATATGAACATTTGCCATCTTTCCATTCTTTATAATATTCATGTATAAAGGACGTATGGAAAGTTAACTGCGTCTTTTAATTGTGCTGTAAAATTCAAAGAGGATCTGAGACACGGAATAATTGACATAAATTCAGCAATTGTCTCTATACATCTGATCTACACTTTTCATGTTCAGTGTAGTTTATCTAATTCTTGCAATGCTTTACGTGCTGTTAGTCATTCTTAATGACTGAAATGTAGGTTTAGATCTGTGAATTCTTCTCAAATTGTCGCTCGCAGCCTCTTGGTTCCTGATTTGGATTCTTTCTGTCTTTCTCTCACATGTTATACTCTGATTTGTTATAGTTCTGCAAGTCATCAGTAGAACCAATGGGTGAAGAGAGCGACCATGTGCACATTACTGCCCTTTCAGATGCATTAGGTGTGCCAATCCGTGTTGTATACCTTGACCGTAGCTCATGTGATTCTGGTGGTGCCAGTGTTAATCATCATGATTTCATTCCCGCTTCTGGTGTTCTTCCAAATGCTACAAGTGTTAGCACTGAAACCATCAGTCCTTTTATTACTTTGCTGTATCGTCCGGGCCACTATGACATTCTTTACCCAAAATGATGGCCCCCTTCTGGTGCCAGTAAGTCTTTCTTCTTTTTTTGAGGTCACAATAAAATGATGCTCTACACTACTTCATGGTGATGCCAAATGAGCTATTAGGCAGGAAATGTCTTTGATTGTTTTATTAAATAAATTTCATTCATATTTTGAACTTTAGATTTCCTTTATGTATATGAAACACGGAAAACTGTATCATATAAGCAAAATGAAGGCAGATCCACCTATCTAACAGATGTCTGCAAGGAAAACAGAAAAAAGAACAGTGAAGAAACAATTTCATGCTCGAATACATCCAATAAAAAAGCCCTATATATGGTGTGCAAGTATATTGTCCCATCCCTAATCCAAAAAGATACCTTTCCGTGCAAAATTATTCCAAAACCATTATCAAGTAGCCTATGTCTTCTCTATCCTTATTGAAGATGCAGTTATTTCTTTCTGACCATAATACTCATAAAACATAATCATGGTCATTCTGAACTTTTTGGAGTTGACCTTTCTTTATAAGTGACAGTATACCATACCATTGTTTGGAAGCGTCTATTGTCACGCCAAAAAAAAAGTGAAACATGTCACTAAATTACTTCAATGGCCAATCAGCCCCTTTGACGTAATTGTAGCCTTATTACTGTTAACACACTGGCAATGGAATATTACAAATAGCAGCCCCACCATTGATAGATTTTCTTTGTTTTCTTTGGATAGTTAGGAAGGTTTTTGTTAATTTATTGATTTGTTCTTTTTCCTTTGTGACATCTGTTGCAGACTGTTGACAATGGCCTGGCCTAGGAAAGGGACTCTTGAGTTAATCTTGTGTTGGCAGGAGGGCGAGCTAAGCTCATCATTCTTGCAGTAAACTTGTGGTTCTAAACTGTTAAATGCTTTGAAATGTCTGAGAACTTAACTGTACTTGTAGCTTTTTGTTTAGAACTGCTTCAGACAATCGTGTCCTCACCTGGTATTCATGTGAAATTGAATTGTTGGAGAAAGAATTGTTGAATCTGCAAAGTCCATACTAGGATTAAAATCTTTACCCATTTAGGTTGATTGTGAAATTGAATGTTTGATGTTGAAGGATTAGTTTCAGCGAGGCCCCAGGACACCTAGTGATTGAATTTTAGGTTTAAACTTCCCTGAACAACGACACAACAACATTAACAATTCAAGTTCTTGGTTTTGTAAG
This sequence comes from Xylocarpus granatum, assembly GCA_019650275.1. Lineage (NCBI taxonomy): Eukaryota > Viridiplantae > Streptophyta > Magnoliopsida > Sapindales > Meliaceae > Xylocarpus > Xylocarpus granatum. The sequence continues at coordinate 39,548 of BNST01000800.1, read as the reverse complement.
TAATTACCTCTTTCATTTGTTGGGGTCCCAATGGGGCGGGTGTTAAAAGGCTTTTACAGCTTCTGGTGCTCATTCTGTCTGGTAACTGTAGATCTGATTTTTAATAATATGCATTTTGTGCCTGGGAAAATTATTTTTAATAAGACTTTGGGGATTGAGTAGTACAGCCTGTTTCAATGAGGGTTTTGGGATGCACTTAGTTGCGAAAATTTTTTAAAAGTAATCACTTTCATTTTGTTAAATTAATCATTTTCATAATTCGTATAATAAATAAGTACAGTACGAGCAAAAAATATGTCGTAACCAAAATAAAAAATTTTGAAAATATTATCAAAAATATAACTGAGAGTTCACTTTCAGTGGTATGTTTTGATAAATGAATTAGAAAAATGATTAATTTGAAACAAGTAAAAATAAAAATGAATAATTTAAAAAATTTCCCTGTAATTGCTGAACTCAAGTATTCAACCAATGCTAAATATCATCTGAGGTGAAGCTCACTGTTGTGTTGTTGTTGGTAGAGGCAATCGACGGCTTAAAACTAACAATCGAGGGATTGCGACGAGGAAGATTAGCGATTTATAACCTTGAAGAGTGAAATTTACCCTCTCTCTCAAAATATGAGGAAGAAGACAATGTTCCAGTGCTTAATTGTGTTGTATAGGGTTAATACAAATAATTGTGTTAAACGAGATTAGGGCTTACGATCATCAAACAATGCGGAACCCTGATCATGTTACCATCAACCCCTGTATATTGAATAACACGCGACAGTAACCTCTTATGGAAAAGCAGAGAGACGTTGCATTACAAAAATTTCAGGGTCATAGGCCAGGATTGAATCTGTTCATATGCGAACTTTCCTCTCGGGCCTTGATTGCAATACACTGATCGGTTCCAATTTCAGCAAATTAATCCATTTTTCGATTCATGATAATTGTAATGTCAATCAAATCATGGCAAACTAGAAATTGAAATAAAAAGAGACGAGATAAAAAAAACAGGGAGAGAGAAGCGCCTGATACTGACATCATCTGGGAGCCATGCCCAACAATCAAAAATACAAAATAGCTAATATCATCAGCAGCAAAGCCTCGTCAATCATCAAAGAGCAAAGAGCTCCCAATTGGCTCATTTATACCTACTGTTTTTACAATACATTCTCAAGGCCGTCCAAAATTTTGGAGCTCCACCTTATGCGCCTCCACTAACCGTTTTAGGTTTGATGTAAATGAAAAGAAAATTATGAAATTAACTGGCTTTTGCCAAGAAACTTTTCCCGAATTCTTTCAAAGCTTCTAAAATGCATCAATAGGTAATCTTTCTTTCTTGGGGTGGTATTTTATGCAGAGTCACCCCCAAGACAAGATTTGGCTGATCAGATTGCCGAGTCTTATTAGGTTAGTGCCCACCATACATCAGTAAACCTGTTCAGTCTGACTCCTTTGCAACAACTGAAGGGGTGTCTCCGCAAGACAAGTCCTCTCCTTTTGGTGCGCTTCCATGATGATTATCCCCGTGGGTACTGTTACGAGCCTTTCCTGGTCTAGTTCTAACATTAACTCCCATTGGAAATGGCACCTACATATCAAAATGGTCAATATAAGATCTTCCTTATTTACCTTTCTTCATTGTCATCAACATCATTATCGGTAGCACACAACTTGTGTTACATTGTGACTTCATACCTGATCACCTGCATTTGGGCCATCTGTGTTGAAGAGAATTGGGCGGCATCGCTTATCCTCATTCATCAAGCTTGAATTCTGAAAATGTGCAATGAGAGCAGCTTTTCCTTGTATGCGAGCATAAGCAAGTGATGCCACTTTTTCACTGTTGAACTTCTCCCACTTCTTACCGTTGAATGACTACAAATATTGCAATTTGTCTATGCTTAGTCTCAAATACATATTCTTCTAATCATCTATGGTCTTTAACAAAAGCAAACCTGATAGAATGGAATGATCTTCCTAGGATCTGTCATGTTGACGAACGCATACCCAACATTGCATTTGTTCTGCAACAAACATAAAGGCCAAATTAAACTTATATGATTTTCAAATTGCATTAACATTGCAGGTTCAACTTCTTCCTGCAACTCCATCTCTTCACCACAAAATTACAGGGCTTCTTCTAAACAAACAGGCACTTGCCTTAAAATCAATAGGTAGATATATAAAATCGTATGTTCCTTTGTGATGTTCATCAATTGCAGCCAACAGCATTTTTGAAGTATACCTGCAATTATCACCATGGTAATATCATAATCTTTGTGACCAAAAGCAAAATGACAAGCATGTATGTAAAGAATTCTTCCACTCACAGCAAGACTATATATAGATGAGCAATAGGTATTTAATATGATATCTGTAACAATTTGACCTGAGTGGTTTTGCTCCAATTCCCCCGTTATAACACTAACAATAACAAGTTGCAATTATGTTTGTGATTACTGCTATGCTTGCCATTGGGGTTGGATTTAATACACATGCCTTGCACACGAGTTGTGTGTCAAAGCTTAAATAGTATTGTTGAACCCTTATATACAAGCTTAAGGCTTTGAGTTGAAAGGATAATTAACTAAGTCACACCAAATGATGTGAAAGTAATGCTAAATAAAAATAATTAGAAATACCATTTAACTAATAGAATTCTAGTGCCAGAGTTGAAGAGAGGAGCTACTTACTTATTCGGAATATTCTTTATCATGAGTGTTGTCCGGCTGTCTTCCCCTCGCAATATGCAGTCAATATCAAGTTCATATTGTTTCTTGTCAGCCTGAATCATAGCACCTTCATTTCTACGACCTCTACCACGTTCACCTGGAGGATCAAATGAATTCATCATAGGAATCGTTTGACCTCTGCCAGCAAACATCATAGACCTCTGATGATGGGATTGGAAAGCTAAATCCTTCGAGGGAATTGGCATATCCATGCAATTTCCACCAACATGAGGAAAAATGTTTCGAGAAACAAATTCCACGGAGTGCATTGAATTATGAGAAGTTCTCATATTCCCAAGGGATCCTGGATGGAAACCAGAAGCCTCGGGAGACTCCGCTACGTAGGCATGTCGCCTTTCCCATAAAGACAGATCAACAGCAGGTGCTGATCCCACATGGTGATTACCAATTGGTGAAACCATATTCACCATATGAGATGGTGCTCTGGGAACTCCATGCAGTCTTGTTGGCGAATAAGCATTACAAATTCCATTAACAATTGATGGTGAGTTTGGCCACATCATTCTCGGAGGCTGGGGCCAATAGGAGTTACTCCAATTATACTGATGTCCAGGAAGAGGACAGCTCCCACTACCACCAGATCCGAAAACTGAGAAAAAGAGAACAAATAATCTATCAACATGGCAAAAATGTTATTTTATGCTGCGCCAAGATTCCCAAACTTTACAATGGTTCAAAATTCAATATGAAGCTAGGAAATTAGGAAGAACATTAGATCAAGAGTTAACTTCGGATGCCACCACATCAAATGAGAAGCATGAGTTTAAAAGGAATTGACTGGTAACTTGATGTTGTCAAAAAAACAAAATAGATTATCATTTGCAGTACCTCGTTGTCGATGCAACTTGACCCACCAGTATGACATTATAGGCTAAAAAGTCTTCTTAATCAGATAAGTACAGTCAAGGATCGAAAATCTATTCATATCTTTCTACAGTTTCGTGATAAGATATGATAGGGCAGTCTGACAAAGTAAGTTGCCATGATTCAAAAGTTCAGTTTACCACTTTTTCATCATCTTGAATGGTTTTAGTCTTCATATGATGTTGTAAATACTGTTACAAAACACAGATAAAAACAACTTTACCAAGTGATCCCATTTTACTTACCATCTTCATTGAACCCAAAAGAATGCCCATTTGAGCCAACTCTGCAGCGCTGCCTGTTATCAGTTATTTCTCGTGGTTTAATATTGATACCTGCAGTCACTGTACCCGAAGAATTGCAGTGAAAACCATTATTTAAACCATCATAATACTCTGGAAGTGAATGGGGCTGAATACTTGGTGTGCTTTGGCTATCAAACTCTAATGGTCCCCGTAAGTGACCAGACTTGGCAAGGCCAGATTGTGCACCAATTGATTCCATTCTCGTCAGAGAGGGCAAACTGTTAGGACTTGAACAAATCCCCAGATGAAATGTACATTCAAGAAGTGGAGCTTTTATAGCAGAGCACACACCTGAAACAATATTACCATTGTCTGTGCTGCTAGATGAAGTTGAGCCACATGCAAATGCTCCTGTTAAGAATGCATGTGAGTTGACAAGCAAATTATTGCTTATGATTTGGCACTTTGATGGGGGTGGCGTTGAAATGGTACAATCATACCTGGAAATTCAATGGTTGACTTACTAGGAGGGCTATTTTGCTGCAGACAATGGCCAGTGTCATATTGCTCCAACTCTGGGGGAAACTGGTTCTCCAAACTGCATTAAAAAGAAGAGGAATGTCATACAGCAGTAATTAGACAAATAATAGCAACATGGCTTAAATATGTAAAAGAATTTATATATATCAGTCTGTTCTCCTTTAAGTTTTTGCTAACAAAATTTGACAGTCATTCAAGATTTTAGTCAAGTGAGAAAGAAAACATGCACGGACAATACCACTGTCTTGCACCCCTGAGAAAGATTGGCTCAAGCTTAATCTGCTTCCCAGCAATATCACTTCTGTTCAATGCTTGAAGAGCAGCCTCTGCAGCTCTAGTATCATAAAATTCAACAAATTTGTGACAATTTTTATGAGGGGATTCACGTATCTGTGGCACGGGAGCAAGAATGAATTAGTGTCTCTAAATGTTTTAACTCAATTGTAAGACTCAAAACTGAAGCAAAAGCTCACCTCCTTGATTTCTCCATAGGTACCAAAAATTTGATGAAGTTCATCATTTGAAACAGAAGAATCAAGGTTAAATATAACAAGAGTGCCCTGATTTATATCTTTTTCTGAAAAGTTGTCCTGATAATAAGGAAACCCAACAAGGCAAAGAATCATACATCAACATTATCCACAACATAGAAACATGGAATAACTACAAAATTTTTAGGATAGAATGTAAACATAACAATGGACTCCTAATCACTGACTTTCTAGCAGCAACAACAAGTAACAGCACAATTATTCATGAAGCTTACCTTTGGAAGTGAGTAATGAATGTCAAGTTTCCTACGCCTCATCAATTTATTCTGGAGTGCCTTCATTGCACTTCGAGCGGCTCTAATATCATAATAGGAGATCATAACAAAACCACGATGCTTGCATATTGTATAAAGAGTGCGAATATCTCCATATTGCTGTCCATTCAAATAATGGAATGACAACAACATAGGTGATCACTCAATCAAGATAGAAAGGAAAAAACAAACACAAAGCACCAATAAGAACAACACACTAGATAAAGCAGCGCAAACCTCAAAAAGGGCCTTTAATTCAGAATCTTCAACACCACTATTTATGTTTCTCACAAACAGTGTTCTAGATGGGTGCTCACCATGCGGGTGTTCCCCACCTATTGCACCATTAGAAAACCCTGTAGAAATTTCAGATTTCATTTGTGCTAAAGAAGAACCATCACCCCCCAAATCCATTCCTCCTACACTGCTGAAAAAGTCCAGCTCATCCATATCATCTCCACCAGTGGGATGAATAGTGTAGTCAAGCCCATCATTTACCCCAGAAAACAAGTCTTCATCATCGGGGAGAAGATTTCCTATGGTTTGAGCCTCAATTTCTTCAAGAGATTCCAAAGGCTCCTCTTCCTCATAATGCGAGACTACAGTTTCAACTGAATGGCCATATGAAGCAATGTTTGAAGAAAATCTCACTGCACCAAGAAAATCCACATAAGGAGGATCAGTAATTATGATGTAAGTAAAGTTTATAATATGTACCATAACTAATCATTAAAGCACAAGCTCTACCACCAGTACTAAAATGCTTCTGTCAAGAAGAATCAAAAGGAGAGCAAGACTTACACTTCCTACTAAATAACTCTGATAATGAGCTCGAGAAGAGACTGCTTTCATATTGAGCAGCCATCATGTCAACTTTATCACCTTCTGAAAAGAAAGATGTATGCTGTGTGTTCAAACTGGATCTTGTCCCTGGCTCATGGTCTACAGTCCTGAATAAAGTCACAGACTGATTGGCTTCTCTCTCTGCTCCCATTGTATGCCTATCTATATAAAGATTCACTTTCTGGTCTCGCATTACGAAAGAAGTCTGACATTCCACTGGAGTATGCTCTAGCGGAGTCAAAGCAGGTGATTGCCCAGTGGCTGTCTGTGACATCATATCAGATTTTACTCTTCTATAAAGGCGCAACACTGTAACAAACCACTACATTTACACAGCAACTATATCAACTCAAATAATCAATTGTAACTGTCTATTAGTTATATCAGTGAATATCTATATCCAGTTGCTTTTTGTGCATGCATTATAAAGTCTTCTCTAGATATAATACATGTTAGATTCAACAAGCCTCGACTTTACATTGGTAATGAAGCACATAAAAATTTTAGTCAAATTAAAATTACTTCAGGAAGTTAGTTCTTAACTAGCAGATTTTCAAAAGACAGGGAACGGAAAAAGGAAATATAAGGCTATGCATCTTTTCTTCCAAGGATGCCCACCTATTTTACTTGCCAAAAAACCTTATGCAAAAGATCATATAATCACTACTTTAGTTGAAGGTTGACAATTGTTCTTTCTTGAGAATGTGAGATGATAGAGATCATTTACCAAGTATTTCCCCCTTTCAACTCCCCTAACCAACTGAAGCGGCCAATGGTTTCCAGTCAATTCTTCCACAGGGCTCAAGTATATGATCAGGCACATACATCCAGTCTTTCAAATATAGAGAATACATTTAGGTATCAAGTATTTAGGTAATAAGGATATATAAATAACCAAAAAAAATGAGGTCCAGATCCTCTTTCACCATATAACTTGCAACAGGACCAACAACTCGAATGTCAGAATCCCGTGCTTTGGCAACTAAGGCATGACAAACAGCAAATAAATATTAAAAAGCACAAAGACTACCAAGTCGATACTAAAACTCAGAATCAATTTATTAAATGATATTGTTTATGAGACCATCATAAGCACATCGCAGGTGTTTTGCCCACTGACCAGATCAAATGGCACAAGGAACCAGAACAGAAAACTGTAACTTACACGATCTCTCTTCAAAGACAAGCTACAAATTCTGTGTCATTTGGAAACTAAAAAGGATAGGCCTTGTATTGCTAAGTGGGCAAGGACATGTATACCGGTTGAAAATAGGAACATATCATTCTACCATATCAGCCTTTCTAGATACACAATGCGTATGATCTGTGGGTGAAGATTAACTTCAACCTTATCCAACTCAGTAGAAGTAAATAAATTTATTGCAGAAATTTCCTACAAAAACTAACAGCAGAAACATTTATAACTGCCATTCAATGTAGCAGGACATACTTCAAAATTACTTCAACTCCAAAAATAAAAGAATGGCCAATGCAATTTTCTTCATTTTTAACCGACAATTAATTTGGTAAGATCAAAAAAAGAATTGAATTAAATTAACCAAACCAACAGAATAAAGACACAAAAATTTGCGAGCACTCAAACGCTAAACAATGCGAAATTACATCAAACCAGATTTTCCCTCCAGGGTGATTGAATTTACGAAACGACAAGACTGCACCCGTAAAACGCAACTATAATAGAAAATATTGTAGCAATTTTATAAATTTCAACTACCTGAACCAACACGAACCTCAGATATTGCATTTTCTATATCTAATAACTATAATTAAGGGAATACTAAGCACTTAATGTTAAGATTGTATTTTAGCAAAATCATTAACTCAAACACGCTAATATTAAAAATAATAATAATAAATTAATTAGAGAGAGAGAGATAGACGGACCTTTGATTTAAAGAGCAAACGGAGAGGAATTGATCGAGAGAAAAAACAGAGGGAAGGAGATGAATTTAAACGAAGGTGGAGGGAGAATTTTTATACACAGATAAAAAAATAAATGAATGATGGAATAAATTACGCCTGAAGGCAAGGAAAATTGAATGATGAAGAAACAAGGCAAGGCATCATCTGCGCATCTGTGCCTTGTACGCTCTGCTTTGATTCTGTCCTGTGCTTCCCTGCATTGCACGTTAACCGCTTCCACCCTCCTTATTGTCTCGTTTCTCCATTTTTATAATAACAGAAAAAAGTAATAATAATTCAAAATTGAAACCGAGAACGAAATTGAAAGTCTCCGGCGAGATTTTCTATTCTCGCCAGAGAGGTAAAGGTGGAAGGAAACGGAGAAGGAGGTCACCGTTAAACGGTTAATTGACGACTTCAGGTCGTGATCCGTTGAGACAGACCGTGGTCTGAGGAAATAAAAGGCAAAGGCAAGTCTTTTATTTTCTCTTCTTTTCTTTTATTTTTCTTTGCTGCTTTGATATTTGTCTTGCCTCCTGGCAATTTTATGACTGTCAAATGACGAGAATAACCTTAAATGAAGAAGTGTTTGCCAATTTTGTAAACTATTTCCGGATGTAGTACAGATGAGTCCCCGTCGAATCCTAATTAAATCTTATCCAACTTGGATAATGGAATTAAAATCTAAATCGTAAATAATAAAATAAAAAATAGGAATGTTAGGTATTTTAATTTTTTTTAAAAATGCGGTTAAAATGAAATTAATAATCTGAATATATCAAATAAAAAATAATGATTGGCTAATGGAATTGGTACAACTTTCGGGTGAATAAAGGAAGAAGGTGGTCTAGGTAACAATGGATTTGGTACTAATTTTTGTTGCTTTCTCTTCATTTAAGTGGGACCTCGAGAACCGTGCGCTGTTCAAATCTGCTGATCTTTGATTGCCGATAATTATCTAGTGCAGCTAGGTTCCAGAATATCATTGACAACGTCAGTTGTTTGTTTTTTCCACGTGTAAGATGTGTATTGGGATAAAATAGGGTCTGTACGGGAAGCAGTTAAGATTTATCGCATTAGATTGCATTGAATATAATCAGATCATGCTACATTTACGTAGCTGATTAAAGCAGAATAGGGGGTGGCAACTTTACCGCCGCGCTGATACTGAAGAACGTGATCTTGCTGCTCATATTAACACGTGTCCAACAATATATCGACAAATAGTTATTATCATCTGGGTCCCTGACATTTAACACGTCCGGTTGGCTAATCATCCCTACTGAGACGACTGAAAATCCCTTGGTTTTTAAGTTCCATAATTTTTTGTCAGTTGTTACGTTTCAATTCTCGAGGGTAATTTGGTGGTTTTGTGCAAGGAACATGTCCGTATCTGTGCAAATGTAACGTACAGGGATCCGAATGTGACTGCCATATTAAGAAAGATAGATGAATCTAGCTCCCAGTCCAGGCGGATTGGCTGGCATTGTGTAGATTTGGACGCGTCGAGCACTGATTGGATGCTTCACAATTTTATTCATTGTCTACGTATCACTGCCTACATTTGATTTTAAAAATCATATATTATAATTATTATAAATAAATATTTTATATTTTAAATACGAAAACCATGCTCTTATTAACAATCAAAATTTTGTAAAATATCATAGAAAAATTTTAAATAAATATTAGTCGAGATCGAGAGAGAGAGAGAGGAAGACACGACAGGTCATGGAATCCTGTCGAAAGACATGTCAGTTCTGAGACGGTGAATACGAGGACTTTCGGAAAAGGGAACACTTTTTCTCGGGGCGGGGTAGAAACGTAAAATCACATCCCCCGAGAGTGTAATTAAATATCCAGGCTGGTGGCCAACTCAACCCAGCCTACGGAACCGACTTGAAGTTACAAAACGGCCCCTTCAGCGACAAAAATTGACATTGTTTGGATTCCGAGGAACATAATAACATAAAATCATAGGAAGGGTCAAAAATGAATAGTTCAAGTAAAGGAGAATAAAAAAAGAATGAATGATTGGACAAGAACATGTGGGTGCAATCGTACATATTTCGGTAACTCCCTTGTTTGATTGGGCAATTGCTTTGTCATCCTACGAGAGATTCTCTCTACAAATCCCCATACAATTGTACCACGTGTTTTAAAGCTGGAGGCATAATTCTTTTATTTTATATTATAAAACTCATAATATACAATATTTTAAACATGCATTTATTTATTTACCCTCGCAGACCAAATGAAGCTAGGCCCAATCTCGATCTGCGACGCACTGGGCCGAAGTCCAATAAAGAGTTTATTGCTAAATGTCCCCGCCGTCATAATTACCAGTCTTTAATTGGATATATTTTAATATATTGAACAATAGATTAACTTGCCATATTAGTATGATAATAAATATTTGTATTAAGAAATTATAATAAAATATTTATATTTTTTAAAATAATTATCGTAAAAATATTAACTTAATAAATTAGTACAGAATCAAACTAATTAATTGATTTTTGTATTTAAAATAATAATAATAATAATAAATTAAATAAGCGAACTTACGAAGCGGAAGCCGGAAAGCGGTTACTGACTCAGCATTTAAGCCATTGTTCCCGCTGCCCGCGATCTTCGAAAGAAGACTAGGAAGCTGTCCCTTTGCTGTCTTATCTTATAAAATCCCCCGATATTCACGAAGCTTCTTGTGCCGGTTTCCGCAAAAATCTCTCTGGGCGTTACCATTGCTCCTTTGCTTTCTCCTCATTGTACTGGTATGATTATTGAAAATTCTTATACCTTTTTGTTCTATAGATTTTCGGTTCAAAAGAATGTAACGCTAAACCCATATGCACATTGGCTTACCGTTGATTTTCATGTTTTTTTTTAAAGATTTTTGTTATTGTTTATGGCGGAAATGTTAACATGACCGTAAATTAATAGTTTACTGGGTACCCTTTTGAACGTTTGAGAAGCACAAGACCATGGATAACTGATCGTTGAAAATTGAAGTTTATCGGTCTCCATATTCATAATGATGTACTGTCGAACTTGAGAGATTAAAATTAAATTCTGACGGGCAACTTAGATTATATAGACAAAAGAAGCATCGCTGGTAGCATTTAATGTCGTACTCATAACATGAACGCCGTGCCGGTAATATTGAATGTTATACTAGTAACGTTTAACGATGATAAGACACGGGGCGTCAAACTTTTATTATAGCTGAGTCCTCTTTCTTTTCTTTCTTTGAAAGTCATTGTTTTTTTTTCCTGCTTTCAAGAGCGTAGAATATGTTGTATAATTATTACAGATGGTTTTTCAATTCAAATTGAAGGGGAATTCTGTAAATGCAGATTTCAGTGGCGATGCAACAAAGGTTAGGTCCTGAGATTAAAATTATATCCGATGACCAGAAACCATATCAGGGCAATGATCAGAAGAAGCTGTTGAATGCTCCTACAGACCAAGGGCGACGAACAAGTCCAAGGCTTCTTAATATACCTGATTGCAAGAAACCATATTATGGAAGTGGTAAGAAGAAGTTGTTAGCAGCTCCTGAAGATAATACTAGAAAGAAAAATATTAAAGTTGATCACTCAATTCAAATATGCCAAGTTAACATGGCTAGAGAATTTGCCGCAGATCAAAGTTGTAGCAGTGATATGGGCACAAACTCTGTGTCTATTGAGAATAGTGAGAATTCAGATGATGATGATTTGAAATGGACAGGTTGTAATAATTCTCGACTTGACAAATTTGGTAAAAGTACATTTGTGAAGGTGAAAGAGACATTGAGGTTATTCAATTTGCATTTCCTTCAAATTTCTGAGGTAATTTTTATTGACTAGGACTTATATCTAAATTTAGATCCACACATGAACAAGGATCTCTTCACTGAAGTTGAAATAACTAGGAAATGCTCAATAGTTATTTTCAATAGCTTTATATCTCTCATTTGTTTTAAATATGTCATGGTAATATTGTGGATCCAGTGATAATTTTATTCGCAATTGTGTGATATGGTATATAGATGTAGCATTCCTTTCAAAACTGGTTATTTGTTAATTTTGTAACATGAATAGAACTTTGAAGTTGGCTAAGTAAGCAAAATAGATTTTTTTTTAATTATTTTTGAGAAAAACTGTATGACAGTTAAAGGTCATTAATTAGTACCGGTCCTATTGAAGCAGGATCCTTGAAGGGGTGTTGTGGACACTGTCTTACCAACTATTAGTGTTTATCAGTCCAAGACTTTGATTATTATACCAACAACACATATTGCTGTCAATTTGGACCTTTTTCCTCTTCATTGTTGTAATTATTGTAAATGTGGTGCTAGTTGGTTCAACTGGTAGATGGTGATACATGAGGTTTCAAGAACTACCCCTACCTCACCTCATGGCTGGAATGCAGTTTGGTTTACATCTATGTTATGCGTGAAAGAAAAGAGAGAGAAAAATAAGTTAAAGAATTATGAAAAAGTGCCATTTATATACATTTATTTAGATTTGATGTTTTTTAACGTTTGAGAAGAATCTAACTAGTTCGCATTGATATCAGTGAGGGCTAATAAATCTTTATATTATTTCATGGGCAAAAAGGACATATGCACTCCTTGATTATGGAGAAATTCACTACTTAACCCGTATTGTTTTATAAACACCCAATTAGACCCTCTTCCTTTAGTGACTTTTGTTAGTTTATTGTTGACATTATTGGACTTTAATTCTTCAGATCTACGTGATGGTGGGATAGGTTTAGCAAATGAACTACGAAGGAGGTAGGCATGCTATAATTAGTAGCAGAGGTGATTTATTTTACATGCTATAATTAGTAGCAGAGGTGATTTATTTTACATGCTATAATTAGTAGCAGAGGTGATTTATTTTTGTATCTTTGAAATAATGGTGGTGACGTTGCTAATTCCTTTATAATTAATGGTTGCATATGTCCTTTCTCCTATTTCATGCCTTATGCCTTGGCTCAGAGAGATTGACACTTGAGTGTTTTGAACTGCTAATAATTATGATTGGACTTGAACTCAATGTTTTGGAATAAGTATTATGTAATAATGTTTGATGGGATACTTTGTAGATGATTATATGTTTCTTCGATTACTAGTTGCATTAGTGATATATATTGTGAATGTTTATAGTACATGATATTAGAATCTTATTGTGCTCCAGGTTTTTCTTTGATATATTGTTTATTAAAAATTGTTATCAGTGTGAAATAGTTATGCTGCAAATTTCTCTTCTTTTCTACCCCATAATACAGTAGTGAACATTTTTCGTTATTTGATTACAATTTTATGATTATGCATAGGAAGAGAAGAAGAGATGTAGGAAGGTGGAGATTACTGATCTACAAATTGCAAATGGTTCAAAATGCAAAGTGAGGATCATGACCTTCAATTTTCTTCTTTTTTGCTATGTTTTGGGCCATTAGACATATTTCTTGAAACACACTTATGTTCAATATATGAGTTTTGTTTAAAAATTCTGGTTGTATCTCTTTTTTACCTTATTGATACACTCCTCTACTGGTTTTGTATATGGCTTATTGCTGTTTTTCACTCAAACTCTGTACGAAGATGAATTGTTTTGGTTTGTATGCCTTTAATCAATAATAATTGAGCATCATATCCTTGTTGTTGATGGTAGGTTACATTTTCCCACATTGTGCATTGATTTAATTCCTTCTTGCCTACTTTAATGTTTGTTTGGTTGAGAAGAATGGTTGAAATGTCTTGGAAATACTTTTTCCATTTGAATCAATAATAGGAATAATGAAGATAAGTTTAACAAGGGAGAAGGATATATGAAAATTTCTCTTGGTACACTAAATTTCCTTCTCGAAGTTATTTGCATTTGAAGCTAAAAAACGTCTAGTGGATGTTGAAATCCTTTATCTGTTATGGACTGTGGTTTTGGTTTTTACTCTTAAGTCTTTGAAAAGCACGAGTTGCTTGTGAACTTACTTTGGTATTCTTGACCAATTTGTAACTAAATACTTGTTTTGAAGCTGGGTAGTAGATTCTATTTTTCTCTTATATGAACATTTTTTGTTATTCTGATTTATTGCACCATGTAGGATCTATTTCTTTATTTCATTTACTTAATCTGGTATTTTGAGATTCCATGCAGATCTTGAAGGAAATTGAAACCTTGAACCGTGACAAAAAGTTTGGTCAGCCACCAGGTTGGTGAATTACGCTGAAGCTGGTTTGGGTGTATAATAATGTTGTACTGCCCTTTTGCTTTTGTTACGTTCTTTTAAAATTCATCATAAATGTGTTTTGTCCTGCAAGTATGAAAGCACTCTAGTTAAGGGGGATTTTGGTTCTGGTCTTTTTTACAGGTATTGAAGTTGGGGATCAATTTTTCTCTCGTGCAGAAATGGAGGCTGTAGGTTTTCATGGACACTGGTTGGATGGAGTTGACTACATGAAGAATACTTGTAGCAAATCGGTATTTTATCTACAACTGATTATTTTCTTGATGGTTAAAACATTTATTTATTTTGTTTCCCACATTATTTTAGTTTTCTTTACGGTAATTACATTTTGTTATTATTCTCTCTATACAGAAAATTTCCATACCAGTCCAACTTTCAGAGAATCACACCCTAGGTCTACACAAATCTTTAAGTTCAATCAAGTACATTGATTATTAATGTGAAACAACAAATATATATATATATATATTGAACAAACTATTGAATAATCAATCAGCAGTAAAAAATTATGGGTTTTGGTTTTCAAAGCCTGGCTCTTACTGAAAACCCAGTTACAGCAGTACGTGCAGACCTCCAAATTCATGATGGATGTGCTTGCTCTTTATTTCTCTTCTTTTGCCTTGTCCATAATGGTAAACAAATGGCTTGCATAGGTATATGTATTTGAAAATGATACCGCTTGTTTTTATGCTTAATTAACTTTCTGTTTTGTTGCATATCATGATCTTTGAATTTCCAAATTGAGGATTCTGAATACTATTAATCTGTTGGGATCTGATACTTATTCCATGATTCAATGGGATGTTGTAGGACGATCACCATGGTTATACCTTCCCGCTTGCAGTGACAATTGTGTTGTCTGGCCAACATGAGGATGATGTTGACAATCCAGAAGTTGTGTATAATTGCCAAGTGGGAAATGATTTGCTTGGAAATAAAACTCAAGTCGGTGATCAAGTTATGCATCTTGGTAATATGGCTTTAAAGGTGAGTAGTATGGAAAAATGGTTGTAATTCTTTTGACCTGTTTTTCTTTTCTGTTGTTGTTTCATTGCTTAGATACTTACATTGTGCTTGATGTGTAATTTGTAAATACAGTATTTTTCCAAAGTTCTTTAAAGAGGTTTTCTGAGTATTCTTTTGGGGAGGTGCTGGATTTCTTGTGAGATAAAATCTGAATTGTGTCTTTAAGGGAATTGTTAAAAGCAAATTGGAGACATTCTGTATGTCTTCACCAATGTGAAGTGGGATGCCATAGTTTCAATTTTTGGGCTTTGTCTAATGATCTGTGGACTGGTTGCTCACCATCAATGTAATTTTATAACCTTTTTTCCTTTCACAGATAAATTTTTTTTTGGTTTCCTATCAAAACTTAAAAACAAATAAATGAATAAATAAACACCATTTCTCTATCACTTTTGGAAAAGGAAAAGAGAATGGATATTGGATTTTTTGTTCGTGGAAATCAGGAGCATCCTCCACCTGCTGCTCAATTTGAGAGTCAAGCTAGCTTTAACTAAGGAAAAAAGGTTCTTAGAGAAAGCTTAATTGAAGTCTAGTCAATGGAAACAATGACCTGTCTTAAACAACTTTTTTCGTTTATATTTGTAAATTGTAAATTTTTGTGTTGTTGTCACATAAATCTATTCAATTTTAAGCTAAATTTGTTTATACTATTATTGGTTCGATATGGCTTATAACCCAAACATAGATGTTATACAAAGTTCTCAATCTGATTCATTATTATACTGTAGATGATACTTTTTCGTTGAGTAATGGGCTAAAACAATTTTTGAATTATAAAGTCCGTTCTCTATGATAGTGTATTTTTGAGTGCCAGGTGTGACAATTTTTTTTTCCCTGTTTTGACATATTAAGTGGTTCTCCTCTATGGCGGAATCAAAAAATAATTTTTTTACTGTTTTATTTTCTGTTGCAGCATAATGTGGAGTACCATGTACCAGTTAGAGTGATTCATGGACAGGAATCTGCTCATGCTTATACCGGCAAAATTTACACATATGAAGGCTTGTATAGGGTGGAAAATCCTTTCATATAAATGTGCTCTGTTATCATGAATTTTGTTTTACATCATAAACAGAAATTACTTTTGTCTTTATTGACATGCACCATTTCTAGTTAATCACGCTTAAGGCTTTCCAAAAGTATTTATCAGTAACATGGATGGATAAGATATATAATTTTCTATACTCACCATTATGTCAGTTGATGTCTATGTGTGTTTGTGATATTTGCAATAAGAGACATGTCATTCCTTACATGAACTCATTACGGTATTTTTACTGTTATTTGCAACCTTGATCCTTATTTAATAATGATGTATTTATTTTCAACCATTCCTGTGTTTTAAGAATATGCAAAGAGTTTCTAGTGCCATTTTGACAGATTGGCATGTTGGATAGGTTTATAGGTTTGTGTTGCTTTGTGGTCTCTCCTCTCCTTTTTGGGGTTTTCTTTTCTTTGGGGAGTGGTGGTTTGACAACAGGCAATTTTGAATAGGCAAGTTGATTGCCAATATATCTTTAGATGGTTGTGGTTCGTTAAAACAATTATGTCACTGAGTCAGGTCTGTCTATTCACCAAATTTTTTTCTTAAATATTACATGAATATAAACCAAACCCCTTTCCAGCCTTGATGTGAACGAATTTGGACCACAAACTCCTACACAACCCCGAGAGCCTTTACCAATGGAACCAATGAACACCCACATTTGCTTATTACGCTTCAGATAATACTATCTGAATACTGAATTATTATAGAAAAAGAAAAACTAGATGATCTGTCACTTGTTAAGTTTTAATTAAATGATCCAACATAATTTCTGTCATGATTTCAATATTTCACAGGTTGTTAACTGTTCAGCTGACAGCAATATTTCTGGAGTTTTTAAGTACTGTCTGACGCGGCTTAAAGGACAGCCAAAATTGGCCTCAAAAAATCAGGTCAGCAGTTCTTCCATTTATAACTTCTATGGTAGGATTCGCTCGTTGGGTTCAAGTGTCACAATGCTTAAATTGGAAATTTCATCTAGTTACACTGGTGGACAAGCGTAATTCTTTTGATAAGTTACGTTTTATTCTAGATTACTGTAATTAATTTCTTAATTTTTTGTGATTTTTTACTCTTTTTGTGGATGTCATGAGGCTGTGCAATAAAGTTAGTTAACCTTTAAGGGTGTAACCAAAGACATGAGTGTCTAGAAGGGCAAATGTAATGTGTCAGATGATTGAACATATTATATGATTAATTTGTTGTGCAACATTACTGTATAATTAATTTGCTTCTTTTTTTCCCCTAAATTCTAAAAGATCTATGCCTGAAAAATTTGAGGAGAATTGAATGGATAAATCTACGTAATATGTTTGCTCTTTTTCATAATGTCTAAAAGTCTACAAGGGTTTGTGGGAATGGAGACTTTTGAGACGACAAACAGGAGAGTGGAAAAAGTATTTTGGTTAGAGATGAGAATTTGAGCAGTGAAAAAGGGAGAGCTTGTTGTGGAAACAAAACATACTTTCTGATACATATATTGCTTTAAAACATTTGCCTCTGGACAAAAAGTTAGTGTGAAACTAACATTTTTGACCAAAAGAAAAAATTTGTAAATGACCATTAAAATAGAAATAAAAAAAAGTTTGCATGCTGTAAAGAATTGCACAATGTGTTTGTTGTGTGGGTCAACATCCTTTAGGACAGAAATCACTTAGCATTTATGTTATCTTTCTAGCTTTCGTTGGGCCTTGGTTGCATTTGTTACTTATATTGCTATTTTCTTTCTACTTTGAATTCATATTTTAGGATCATTTCATAAGAGAACAAGTTTCTAAAGATCGTTATCAATCAGCGGGGTATGAAATCTCTAATCTGCCATGGAAATGAACAGTAAATTGTTTCTCGTGTGCATCTTATTTGTGATTTGAACTTAAGGAACTGTTTGTTTTTTTAAGGTTGGTGTGCATTGACATCTCTAATGGTCAAGAAGATATATGTATTCCTGCAACCAATGTTATTGATAATCCACCTATTGCACCTTCAGGCAAGTTCAACCATCTAAAATATTGTGGAGGAGCAAACTCATGCTTTATTAGAGTGGAGTAAATCTTAAGCAAGCACTACTGTGTTTTAGTTAATTAAATCTTGCATCTTTTTTCAGAAGCTTCATAAACGCAGGCTTTTTAAATGCCAGTCATACTATTTATATTTTTCATGTCGACTAGAAAATTGGCAACCACTATGTAAACACACTATTTGAGAGATATGTTTACAGTGAAATTATCTAAATATTCATGAGGTTTATATGGTTGAATTGCTTGAACAAAGCTTCTCAGGATATTGCCAAGAGATGGTTAATCATGATTAATTTTATAGATCAGTGTATTTATGACTTTTATTGCGCATTGACATATTCGTAATATACTTAAAGAAAGTGCTTCCTGTCAAGGGAATAAAATTGCAATGAAAGAATTACTTTCATAGAAATTCTGTTATTTAAGATATTTGTTTACCAAGCATTCTAACTTTAGCTATTTTAAAAGCTTGTTTAAGTACACTTAGAATGAAAAGACCTTATGTTTAATTGGAAAAGTCAGATGAAATTGGTTTTATACAGTTGAACTGTATGATCTGTGGTTATGCCAGCAATTATCATAACAGGTTGTTGATTAAACATTAATGATCAAGCAGTCAGTCGTCGGCAACCTGGTATGGTTGAACTAGAGTTTAAGTATCAGTTCTTGATGCTGTAGCATGAATGGTTATCAAATTTTGTGCTTGCAACAATACTATTTTTCAAATATTAGAATACACGCATTCATCTGTACCTATTCATTTCACAGCCTACCAATCTCTTGCCATCCCGTCCTAAAGCATTGGTTGCAATAACAAGAGAATTAAGCAAAAGTCATCAACTATTTTGTTCTCTAGTAGGACAAAAAGCAACTTTGTGTTTCCTTTCTGTGGTTCAAAAATTTGATAAATACAAGATCTTCGTTCATTTACCTCTTTCCCTAGGTTAAGTATTTTTTTTAAGTGTTTGTTTAATTGATTTTACTTTCTTTTTCCTGCCCCTTGCTTAATTTTCTTGATAGTCTTCTGCCTTTTTTTCTTCAATTTAGAGATGCCCATGTTTGCCCCTGTTTCTTTTTATCCCTATTGGTGTTGGCCTGTGTTGGTTGATTGTATGAAGTATATCTTGTGGGTGCATTGTCAATAACAGAATTTGGAAATTATAGGCTTTACATATATCCATTCTATTCAAGTTGCAAAAAATGTGATCATCCCCCCGGATGCACCTGGATGCAATTGCAAGGGAACCTGTATTAGTTCAAAGTCTTGTTCTTGTGCTCAGCTTAATGGCTTTGACTTCCCATACGTCCGTCAAAACGGGGGAAGGTGAGATTACATTATGAGTCTGACGTCAATAACGTAAATGGCAACTTTTAAGATATTTTACAGCATGTTTGGCATAAGGAATTATCAAAAGTTAGGACTGTGCATAGCTGGAGTGAATAACTAAACAGGATTCTGTTACTGAATAATTTTGTTGTTTTATACTTGGGTAAATCATACTTCATAAATATATGAGATATTTTGCATCATATTTGCTTATTTCTTTCTATCTATTCAAGATATTCGTGGTATACCTTTTAGCTTAGCTTAATAAACCCTTGTTTCAAAGCATGTATATTTTATTAAACAGATTATGGTTTATGGTTTTGCTCCATAATGACTTGTACTTTCTGTCAAAATTTTCATGAAAGGTGAACATACTTTTGTCCCTGCTACATAGTTTCTGTTCATCCTTGCACTCTACAAGGGCATAGTTTCTACTAATTAAAACTATTTTATATAAAATCTGTTGACATGTTATTCTGCTTGCTTTTGCAGCTAGTTAAGGAAATATTATGGAAGTTAGCATGTTAATTCAAAGTACAAAATATTTTGTTGGCCAGATAATATCGATGGTGTAATCTTTTCTATTTAACATCTTGATTTTTTAAATTTAGCCCCGCATTGACTTGACTATTTTCTTACCTTTCCTCTTACAGATTGATTGAAGCGAAGAATGTTGTTTTTGAATGTGGTCCAACGTGTGCCTGTGGGCCTGGTTGTGTTAATCGTACCACTCAGAAGGGTTTGAGATATCGACTTGAGGTAAGGCATGTATAACAAATTCATAATGTCTGTAGATACAGTAGTAAGTTGTTTAGTTTGTTACTGTTTCTTTGAATAGGTTTTCCGCACAGAAGATAAAGGGTGGGGTGTTAGGTCTTGGGACTTCATTCCTTCCGGGGCACCAGTTTGCGAATATGCTGGAGTTCTTACGAGGAGCAACGAGTTAGATAATGTTTCTGAGAATGACTTCATCTTTGAAATTGATTGCTGGCAGACAATGAACGAGATAGGGAGAAGAGAGGTATTTTTACAGTTATGCTAGAAATACAAATTATATCATTTATTGCTGTCACATAGAAAGCAGAAACAAGAATAGGGGAAGAAGAGAGAATGCTAAGCATGTGGTATGACCACTTCAGTGCTCTCTCAAAGGCTAAGTTATGATACCAATCATGCCTATTTTAGCTAATGCATCTCATATCCATTTGGACAAAAATTTCTTCTAATTGACATCTCTTGGGAAATGTATGGCTAATAATACTTTTATGTAATTTTTCACATTTGAAGTGACTATCAACACTGATAATATGACTTAGTCATTGCTATTACTTCAATAAGAGGTCATC
Organism: Xylocarpus granatum; assembly: GCA_019650275.1. Classification (NCBI taxonomy): domain Eukaryota; kingdom Viridiplantae; phylum Streptophyta; class Magnoliopsida; order Sapindales; family Meliaceae; genus Xylocarpus; species Xylocarpus granatum. The sequence goes on along the minus strand of BNST01000800.1, from coordinate 18,580 downwards.
TATGAACTCTATATCTACTGGATAATTTTATTTTCAAGAAATATTAAACTGTTACTGAGGGGGTGACAAATTCTATTAATAGAAATGGGGATTCACAATATTTTTGATATTACAAATCCTGTACTTGTGTGTAGAAGGCTGAAATCTTTTGTAAACAATAGCTTGGGTATCCTGAGTCGAGGATACTTGTGTGTATTAGATGTACACAACTCACAATTGTCCTTCAACTTTCATGTCAAATAAGAAAGAAATAATGAACACTTAATAATGCCGTTTCAAGATAAGATAATTGTTCAAGACAAATTAGTGTCTCCAAACCCTTTTCAGGTTAGGTTTCATAATTGTCATAAATTTTAGAAAAAGTTATTGCATACAATTTATATAGTGGCAAAAATATTGAAAATTTTGACAACTTATAGCTTGTTTAATTATTGAGCAATTTTTATTTGCAGAGGCGACTGCGTAATGTACCTGTACCTACAAATAATCTTGTGGAGAAAAAAAATGATAAAGTATCAGAAAATACAGTAGAGTTCTGCATAGATGCTGGTTCATATGGTAATGTTGCGAGATTTGTTAATCATAGTTGTCAGCCTAACCTCTTCGTGCAATGTGTTTTGAGCTCTCATCATGATATTAGACTTGCGCGAGTGGTATTATTTGCCGCAGATGACATACCACCCATGCAGGTTAGGCTCTACTTTGTGTTCCTTTCTTCTTATTTCTTTGCTCATTTGGAGTCTGGATTGTTTCTTTATTTGATGTCATACAAAACAGAATAAAACTTTGATTTTGCTGCATGATCTGATGGCTCTTTGATTCTCATGCTTGCTGGATTTCATATTTGGATCTTCGTTTTTTTCCTTTTTCTGACGGAATTTTGAATAGCAGTGTAGTTAGATTTTACAAAACTTGATTTGGCATCAAATCTTATACATGTGGAAAGTGATGAAGAGTTTGTTGATATTATCATTTGCTAGAGGAATTCCTGTGAAACTGTGGGGTGGGGATACTTAAACTGTATGTATGTCTCAAAAAGATTTGAAATGAACTAGGTTTTCAATGTAAATTCCACATTTATGGTTCATCATGCATATTGGATCGGAGAGAAGTGCTTTGCAGATGGAATGAAAGAATATGTCCAATTTTATTAGTTTATTGGCTAAATATTTGTAATTTATAGAGTTGTTGCATATATGATACATTTCCCATTGTTGCATGCACTTATATGAGGTCAACTATTTAGCTGCCAAGTTTATAATAATAGTGAGTTTTGACAGGAACATAACCAGGAGTTTATCTTTAACTAGTGTCAAAAAATATTCTCAACCGGTAAATATATAAATAAAATACACTAAATACAACTAATTGCAAAGTAGAAACTTGATTCTCTCATGTATTGGTAGTAACAATAAAACTTCGCTTCATGAAATACAGTCAAATCATGCACATTTTTGGATGTTTTAATTGCAGATATTGTAGCTTAAATCTTGACTTTGCCAGATGAAATTGCTCAATAATTTGAGCGCACAACAAAATAATTCAAAGAAAGGTTAAGTTAAGAATATTATTGAAAACTTGTGAAGAAGTGAATAACAAGCCTGTCTATATTAATTAGATCTAAAAAATAGAAGAAAAAATAAATCTACCTTGGGAAGACAATAAGTAGTCACTCCCCAGTTAAGAATTAAGAAAATTACTTGCAAGTAAAACAATTATGGGAAACTGGACTTCCTGAATCTTTACGCCTAAAATGTTCTTGTGAAGTCATGTGGCCAATTACTGATGGTGTTGAAGTTCTTCCAGTCTAGTATCTTTAAGTGTTTCTTTTACTAACATTTGCAGACTATTCATTCCATGCATTGTGATAGAGTGTTTTACCATAGCTTTCCTTTCAGGGTCATTTTTATTTTGTATGAATGACAGGATGCTGTTTAATGATCCAAACAGGAACTTACATATGATTATGGTTACGAACTAGACAGTGTTGTTGGTCCTGATGGCAAAATAAAGAAGATGCAATGCAACTGTGGTACAGCTGACTGTCGAAAGCGTTTATACTAGAAATTGTTGATAGGTCACAGTGGCTTTATTTACCTTAAATTGTTGTGCACATGGGAGTGCTGGACAAATTTTGTTTTCCATTTTAACCTTTTAAATATTGTATAATAGACAATTTTGATGTGATTTTCATAAACAGGTGAAGTTACCAAAGCAGTTTCAACCTTATTCTATGAATAAGAAGGCTTTGATGTCTCATAATATGCATGTGTCCATGCATGTATGTATGAGTAGACAAGGTTCATCTGATATAGTGAGAGGCATCGACATGTGACACCATGCTATAGGCGGCTTGGATTGGGCAACTCTCCATGGAAAATTATCCAGCCCCAAATGATTTTGGACTTAATTTTGTGGAGTCAATCTTTTAGCTGGATTTACAAATTTTAATTCTTAGCAATGTGCATGGTTCACCTCTGGGCAAAGAACTAATTGCCAGTAGTAGGAGCGAATTGCTGCTAGTGCTAGGAGACTTAACTCTAATGTTTTCTATTAGACACCCTATTTTTGGGAACTTTGTTGTGTTGATAATCTTTGCACCCTGTTTTACCATGCAAGAGAACAAAGAACACCATCTTATGTACCATTTTTTGACCCTTTTCTTAACGCTCTCTTGTTAAAAGCAAAATATTTTTTAAGAGTAATATTCATAAGCAAAATGAAATAACATGATAATTATTTTACAAGACATTTCCCTTTGTCTGCCACTATACATAGTTCCTTAAATCAAATTGGGTGTTCTTCAAACAAAAGTAAAACACTATGGTGCTTTAAGTAAAGAGAAATACCCAATTCAATTTTAAGATTTAGGGTTCCATAGCTTTTGATATTTACATGCACTTTATTGACTATTTCTATTTCAAAATCGGTACAAATATTATTTATCAAAGCACAAAAGAACTTCATTGACCCCGATTGTCACATTCATAGGGAGAATTGTAGCCGCCAGCAACACTATAATCATCAGAAGTAGTGTTGTTCTTGTTGAATAAAGCAGACTCCCGAGCAGAATCCTTGAGGCTTTTCTTCAATTAAGAAGCTTCAACAGGAATGTTAGTGTCATTCACGAATCCACTAAATCTTCGAACAGCAACATAATTGTGTTTAGGCCGCAACACTGGGTGAGCTTCTGCAGATTCAGGTGGGTTCTTTTGATACATAAAAATGAACAACAAATGATGAATTGCCAGTTGAAGGAATAATATTTTATCAAAACTGGTGCTGTCATTGGTATCTTCGCTGCTTCATCATTGTTCCCTTCAATGTGTGAGAATAGGCTGCAAAACTAAATGCACTCCACTGCAACCCGCACCCCTACCTATCTTAATTAAGTATAACACCGTAACTAACAAATTCATGCACGAGCTTAAACCCCACAATTTATCCGAATGATTGGTGGAAGAACAGAGAGTAAGAGGGATGTGCTCACATTTCGAAGCCTTTAGAAGCAGCGTCTTTGTAAGAAGTGGAATTGACAGGTACAGTGGAAACCCACGTAGCATTCCCATAGCTTCTGATTTCAAAATCGTTTTGGGTTTCAAGCTTCAACATCATATTCAGCACATTCAAGCTTCTTACAATTCTCTGGTTTTCTTACCCAAAACCACCGCCAAAGTCACCAAAATACTCCACCTTCCCATCAAATTCAAACCCATTTTCACCAAATGCCAAAAACCCCAAGCCCCCTATTTACCACTCGGCTGAAACAAATTTTTAGGAGAAGGAAAGGATTAGCATACAGCCAGGCCGTTCACGCGGTGGGTTATCTTATTGGCTACTTCAAGTGCTACGTTGCATGATTTTCTTTCCCTTCTTTCCCCGGGTTAAAGTACCCACTCCCTTATATAATATTTATTTACAAATTATTCATAATTTCAATAATGGTTCAACGTACTTATTATGCAAGCACGAGGACAGTAGCCATGTATGCCCAATCCTAATTTACCACGATGATCTTATTGCCTTGATTTGTGACTTTTCAATAGCAAGCATACGGGATGACAAATTGAAGTGACTTAGAAGAATACGCAGGATGGTACGAGAGAAAAGAAATTAGAAGGGAGATTTCGCAGGCCAAAACCACGATAAATTGAAAAGAAAGGCGGTAAGAAAGCGACACGTGGTCGCCTAACCCTTCCACTATCTAAACAAGGCCAATTGCGTGAGAAGAGTAAACAAGTGAAATACATTCTGGTAATGATAGACTTGAGATTTTCAAAGGATTGGTTGCGTACAAGTCAAAAGTCAATTTCAATGACGTGGCTAGTTTTGATTCGTGCGTGTGTTTGATATAATTTATTTGTTCTCCATGTGTATTTTGCATGGACGTGCCAGCACACAATTCCTTAAAATTTCTTTAAATTAGGAGAGAATGTTAGATTAGGGTTGATTTAGAGATGATTAAGACATCGCTCACTCAATAATAATTGCTTCTTCTATTGCTAAAACGCTATGATTAGAAGGTAAATTCTGGTGTTTCAAGGGATAGATAGTCGTCAAGCCCAAAAATAAATGTGTTTACAAGTCAAATTGTAATATACGAATATAAATAAGGTTGGTTTGGATTGCAATAATAATTGTTACTAATCATACCATTTGAATTTTCCCCCATCTTTCAAAGGTAATAATAAAATCTTTCTTCATCATTTCATCTCCTATCTAATCTAATCTAATCTATCTATCAATCCCACATCTACTACTCATATATGTGTGTGTGTATATATATATATATTACCTTTGGATAATACAAAAGGAAGGGAGGCACTACATCACGGCAGGGGAGAATACGATTATGACATTGTACTAAACCCACCTTTCAAAAAATCACAGGCACCCCTTCCCTTTCCCTCTCCCTTTTTGCGGGAGGGACACGTGTTTCCAAACCCCATATTCGTAAGCTCCTATTCATGATTTAAATTTAAGCCAATCTAATCCTCTTTGATTGAAGAAACCAAAGGCCAGTTTCGTTTGATTAATTATATATAAATTAAGGGCGGGCAATTTTGTGTGTCTGTGTAGGATGGTGATGTATTACTTACTTGCACCGAGAGAGAGAGAGAAGAAAGAAGGCGACGGAGTGGGGTGGTTAGTGATACCCTTGTCCAAATTCTAAAGAATCAGATGAAAAGAAAAAGTGACTTTAATGGAGGGTCCATGCCATCTCTTAGGGTTAGGATTAGCCATTGAGTGAAGATTAGATTATGGCTGATAATTCATTATAATAATTAATTAGAGTAATTAACATGATTTATTTTTATTTATTTAATGATACGTAAGATTAAATATTTTTATCAATACATGATCATTTCTTTTATCTCACAAAATTCTCGTGATTTTTAATTATGAATAATTTATTTTAATAAATAATAATAATATTTGTTATTTTTAAATAAAAATATATAAAAATAATAATAATAATAATAAATTAAAACAGGGGGAGGAGGGCCTCAAGTGCGGTATTCTACACAAAGAAAACGACACCCCCCCCTCCCTTTATTTTACTTTTAAACACTTGGGAAATAAATAGTCAATAAATGATTTTGATTAAAGACTAATCCCATTTCATTTCATGTCCTTCCTAATCCTAATTCACAAATCCAATCCCCCGCCCCCCCGCCGTCTGTTCATGATAATTTGATTGATATCACAGTGTAATTGAGAAACAAGCAATCTAATCTAATCTAATCTAATCTTCAATAATTAATTAGGGGATTAAGCTCAGTAGCCCCCACACTACTAATCCAATATTAATTAAATAAATAAACAACAACATATCTCTCTCTCTCTCTCTCTGTTATTATTTTCTTAACACCCTAACTCAACCTCTATTTCCTATCTGTTCAAGCAATGAGATGAGATGAGATGAGATGAGAGCACAGTTTTCTTTCAACGCCGTTATGGCTTCCACTTAATCACGCCGTTACTTCCTTTTCACACGTTCCATCACGTGCCAATAAAATTGGTCCCCCCGCAGCCCCCCTCATTTTTTTTAGTGTCTTCCTAAATTTTATTTTATTTTTAGCTTACTTTTATGGCTCAGGAGCAGCTGAGCCTGGCCACGATTCCCGTTGACAGGGAAACTGACGGCGTTACTAACGGCGTTGAACATCGGCCGCCTTCCGTCGACGGTGGAGACGACGGTTGCAAGGCTCCCAGGCTCCCGCGATGGACGAGACAGGAGATTCTCGTGCTAATTCAAGGTAAAAGAGTGGCGGAGAATCGGGTGAGAAGGGGTCGGGCGGCGGGGATGGCGTTCGGGTCGGGACAGGTTGAGCCGAAGTGGGCGTCGGTTTCGTCCTACTGTAAACGACACGGAGTGAACCGGGGTCCGGTCCAGTGCCGAAAGAGGTGGAGCAATTTGGCGGGCGATTTTAAGAAAATTAAGGAGTGGGAGACGAAGGCGAGGGACGGAACGGAATCGTTTTGGGTCATGAGGAACGATTTGAGGAGGGAAAGGAAGTTGCCGGGTTTCTTCGACAGAGAGGTTTACGATATTCTTGACGGGGTGACGGGTGACCCGGCATCTACGGCGGCTCCGGGAGTGGCGGCTCGAGTTCCGGTGGAGGAGACAGAGGCGGTTTTCGATAGCGGGAGAACTGCAGCGGCGGAGGATGGATTGTTTTCGGATTTTGAGCAAGAGGAGACTGGGGTAAGTATGGAGAAGGAGGAGGCAGCGGCAGCTAAGCCGATATCGGCTACCATGCCAATTCCAGGTAAATGGAGCTCGGCTCAGTGGACTTTGTTTCATGTTATTTAATTTCGATAATTTAATAAGAAATTCAGTGATTGGTCCGATAAAAAAAGAGGATGTCTTAGGTTCCAGAGACGAATGCTGGCAATAAAGTCGTTGATTCTGTGCCATTTTTTTAATGGAATATTAACGTTTTTTCCTTTTTCAATTTGAAGTTTCCCATAATACAAACAAATAAATGTTTAATAAAAAATATATATATATATATATTTTATAATATTTTTGAGTATTTAGTAAAAATATGATTACATATACATACATATATATATATATATATATATATATATTAGAAGCAGAACAACTCCCATTTTCGGTAAATAAAAATGATTTTATTGTTTTGATGCTTTGGATACGCAGAGAAACAGTACCAAGCTAATCTAAGAGGGGATCATTCTCACGGCCAAGGTAAATGTTCTTTCCTTAATTTCTATGAACAATAATATATGTCATGGCCAAGATTTAAGGACAATAATAATATGCTAATCACAGCTGCTTTTATCTTTAAATTGAAGCTTCACTCCTACCACCAAATCAAATAATGAAACTAGCAACAGGTGGTCTCTTCCTGTTTGGAGTTTTCCGCTCGTGAGCATGTTTCCCTTTTATACAAGTTTTTGTTAAAAATAAAAAACTTAGTTATTTGTTTTAGTGAATTGGAGAACAAGAAGAAGAAGAAGAAGATCTCTGGATCGTTTCTTTGGAATAATTGCCATCTTTCTGCCATAAATGTCGGGTCTTAAATAGAAAAGTTTTATGTCAGATGCATCACACCCGTCGGTAGTTTGTTGTGTTGTAAATCGATAACAAACTTTGGGATATATTCACCTTTAAAGTGTTTGGTATACATACGACTTCTCTTCAAAGGGGATATTTCTATTTATTGTGTTCATCTTTTAAAACGTTGCTATAATGTGAAGACTTCCTCTAGAGGTAGATTTTCTATTATTACAGTGACGAAAAATTATCCTGGGCATGCGGGGTTGGTTCTAAGCTGTTTGTGATTGACCTGCAGGCACGAAGACGACCGAGAAACAGCCAGCGGCTGAGATAGGCTCTACTTCTCAAGATGGGAGGAAGCGGAAACGATTCTCAGCGGAGGCGGGTGACGAGGAAATGAACAATCTGCAGAATCAGTTGGTCGACGTATTGGAAAAGAATGGTAAAATGCTGACTGCCCAACTCGAAGCTCAGAACAACAGTTTCCAGTTGGACAGGGAGCAGAGGAAAGACCACGCAGATTGCATAGTCGCTGTTCTTAATAAGCTTGCGGACGCTTTAGGAAGAATCGCGGATAAGTTGTAGGAGCCAAACAGAACAGAACAGTCATATTGTACATAACAGAGAAGTTCCGAAGAACTGGTGGATTTCCAATCCCAGGATGATGACATTCGAGCTTGGATTTTTCATTTGTTTTTTTTTATTTAACATTCCTAGTTAACATTTTCGACACATTTGTGGTTTACTGCTGCCATTAAGGGGGGAGTTTGTATTTTTATACAGAGGACAGATAATAAGTTTGGGGTATTTTTGGGGTTTATACCATCACAAATTCAGCTCATCTGTTGCTACTGCTGCTATTATTATATAACTCAAAAGTTTAACATGGATTTCTTTCTTTGCCCCTTGTTGATGTTTTGCTTGTTGACTGTACATTCAGATCATGGTCCACAGTAGAGGCGAGTCGAGCCTGCCTGTAAGCTTCTTGTAATATTTCATTATTTAAATAATATTATTGTAATAAATGTATAAATTTATTAATGTTTAATTGTTAAATATTAATAAAATATTATAAACCAGCAAACCAATCTATCATGGACCGTGTTGGCCTAGCAATTTTTTGTGGGCCACGCCCGAACCAGCCCATGAGTCTAGTTTGCAGGCCGACCTGGACTAACCTGTTTGAGACCTCTAATTCCTAGTCTGCTAAAGCAACAGTACGGGTTCCCTCTTTTAACTTTTTTTCAATTTACTGCATTTTAATTAACCAGCGGCATTGTACTTGCAGCTCATATCTACCCTTTAATTAAGATTTTGCCACTTTTTTATAAATGTAATTTTAAATTAGAATATATAGCTCAAAATGGTAGAAACACTTAACTGAGATAATGCAATGACTGACATAATTCAAATCCTCGACCAAGATAACATAAATTATTACTGGGGTAATCTAAGCATCTTGTATTTCAGTATCTACCTCTTAACTAAAACTCATCGCAGATACTTGCCCGGAGCAAAATTCAATCATTTTCTCACCAATCTGCATTCTGTCAGTAATTATAGAAACTGATATAGTTAACCCCATGAAGCAAAGCCATTATTTACAAAACAAAGAAGGTTCTTTAGGAAAGATTTCTTCAACAACCAGGATATTTCCTATTCTAATAAAACCAAAGAAACATAATGAAGCAAAGATAAGATTTCAATCCCCAAATATCATATGAAATGGTAACGCCATCGAGAATTTCACCCAACATTAAGAATCAGAATCATCTGACCTTGGCCGTGTTCGATACTTGCGACCAGGTTTATGGAAACGAGCACCATCATCTGTTGCATTTGTTTCTGGTCTGATTTCTTGATTAGCAATAACTTCAATTTCTTCTTCTGCATTAACTTCAAAGTGTTGAGAATCTGTGGCTGCAATACCAACAGGAAAGCCTGTACGAAGCAACGAATGCTTAGCATCATCTTCTTTGTTTTCCTTAATCTCACTAACCAGATTTTCAGCCTTAATATTGCCTGCTTTCTTTTTTGGGATAAAAGCCACAGATTTTGGAAGATCACCAGAAGCATTCTCCACATTTGACCCCACCTCTTTACCCTTTGATTTTTTTATCAGGCTCAGCACATCCATAACAGCATTGGTACTAGATTTATCCTTAAATTCATCCGATGAATCAAAAGTATAGTGTGTATATTTAGAAGGATTCAGTAAGTAATCTGGAACACCAGAATTCCGGGCCAGCTGAGATGAGTCGTCTGAATCAGTAGCATCCACTGAGGAGGTGGCAGCTGAAGAAAAATGAATATTTTCTGATGCTACATCAGTATCAATTTTACAACCAGGATCAAACCTGACACGTTTTTGTGGCTTAGATTCTGCACTGTTGTCCTTCCTTTTCAATATTGATTTTGGCTGAAAACTGTCTTCAGACACTTTTGCATGTGATTCTTTAGCTTCTGTATCATTATCAGAACAAGTAAAATTTGGCTTTTGACCTTCAGCTTCATCTTCTTTCAGCCTAACTCTTGCAGCATGATGATTGGCACGTGGGTCCTTAGCACTACCATTTAATGAGTTAAGAACCACGTTGTGCATGTTCAAGTAAGAACCTTGATCGGTTACATCATTCATATACAAGCGCTCACCAGCATTCTCCCTGCCCGAAGCTACTTTATCAAATTCATCTTCCTCTTCCTGCAAGCAGCCAATAAAGATCATTAGGTCTAAAAATTCTCAAAAAGAAAAAGTAAAAAAAGAAGCAGAAGAAGAAGAAGGGAACAGCTATGCGTATTCACGAAGCATACATTACCTTTACTTCACATATTCAGTGTAATACTTAAGATTAATGGTCTCTCCAACTAATGAAACTTCCTACGCAAAGCCGTAAAGGACACCGCATAGCATAAATCAAACAGAAATCAAAAGAGTCAGAAACAAGTTCCCATAAGAGCAACATTGTTTCCTTATAGTTTTTTCTTCGTTATTAAGCATTAGTTTTTTGAGAATTACATAAATTTTTTTATGTAAAATATGTTCAATTTCTTAATAAATAAAACCATTATCCTCTTAAGGATCTTACAATATTTTCAATACAAATTCATTAACATGCATTCCAGTGCTTCGTCTTTACCGTGTTGCTAGATTTAGCCTGAAAATTTCTATATCATCCTAGACTTCCTTCAACATAACACTCAGCAATTCGATCACCAAACAATTTACTCCACAGAAAATAAATCAAAAAATTAGAATACCTCATTATCGAGAGTGTTGTCCAAGCCGATTGAAGATCTGATCTCCCATTCATCTCTGATACTATCTCTATCGTCACCTTCACCGTCATCGGGAAAGTTCCTCTGCCGTCGATTCTTCCTCAATAAATCATCAAATGAAGACGAACACGGCGTTTCGTCTCTGGCGGATGTGTCTTTGTCGCGCCTCCATTCCCGCCGCTCGACCTCGTCATCGGTGAGAGACCAAGGAGCGGAATTGTCCGAGGGAGCGAGCGAACCGAAGATCTTCTCCACTCGAACTCTGAAACTATCTTCGTCCATCGATGCCATTCATTCAAAGATTGAAAGTTCTGATCTAACTGATGCAAGTGAATTCGAACGATTTTATTTTGGTGCTTTAAACAAGGCGAACTGGGAGCATCCACCGCCTTCGTCTGTGCATTTTCCCTTAAATCTCTTTCCAACAGTGTTTGAGTTTTGGGCCCAACTCATTGGGCTAAACATTACTGTATAGCCCACTTAATACACAAGCCCAAGAAACTTTCAGTTTTTAACATTTGTACCGTCGAAGTGCAAAGTTGCTCAGCACAACGACACCGTTTAACAAATAGAATATTAATCCAATCAAATGCTTGATTAAGCGGGAGCGCTAAGATTAGTTCAAAAGCAAAAGTTGTCAATTGCACTACATAAAGCATAGACAAAGTTGTCTCTCCGTCCTTTGCTTTTCTTTTCTCTCTCTCTTTCCCGTTTCAATCGGGGTTCTAAAGAAAAATAATTAAAAATAAACCCACTTCAATTTCTAGGCGTTCCAAGCTAATTGTAGGTTTAGGGTCAATAATTACCTGTTAATATTTATCTTATGAAGCCATACAGCGAGTGCTTGAGCATGCAATCTGTGGCGCAGAAGAAAGGAAATGCCAGTGGTCAAAAAAGTAAAGCAAAATAGGCAATGTTTGTCGCAATAAAGTTACTTGTCTCTTGTAATTCTTATAAAGCACGAGCATGGCAGAGTGCTTTTCGTTGCCCGTCTTGTGCGGGGACACTAGTTCGTGCATTTCATACGTCCTTCCATTCATGCCCCCGTGCCCATCAAAATATTCATAAATTGAAATCAAATCACTAATAACAATAAAACAAAACTGTGGAACACTTGCAGTGTATTTATCACATCTATTGACTTGGTACTTGTCAATTTTCTTTAACACGTCGGTGTACATAACATCATGCCTAGATCGGTAGGACGATGGCGAAAGATATCGTTGAAATCCAACGGCCCACAATCATGGAATCATGCTTCAATTCCAGTATAGACTTCATTTTTTTAGTTGTCACCTGAAATTGGTATCTTGTACAAGCCACTCGATGAAGTATGGCACACCGCTCCGGTCCCACATTTTAAGATATTTATTAATTATTTTAACGCCGTCGAAAAATTAGGGAGCGCGGGCTACTCTGGCTGTCAGATATTATATTTCTTAATTTAATTATTTTTTTTCCAAAGAAATTTTTCTCTGAGCGAGCGGGCGAGCGAGAGGCTGGCTTCGTAGTTTTCTTTCTTCGGGACCCACTACCTCAAGTGCTGAGTGGGCGTGACAGAAGCATCTCTCACACTCGATCTTCACGCCCAATCTCCGTCCCCCACTCTCTCCATTCAATAAAGAATAAACTCCATCGATCTCATTCGAAAATTATTTAAAACATACCGCTTGCTGATGCGTTTGCAACACGCGCTCACGAAACTCGTCGGTAGGACCGACCGTCCTGGTTTCTCTTCACCGTGTAAAGCAGCTAATGTCAGTAGCGTCCTCAGTGCCCCTATTCTTTCTCCACTGTAAATCAAAGCGGCAGAAAAACGACAGCGTTTCTTGGCATTTTGACACAAGTGTTAACACCAATATGGCCTTCTTCCAAAAAAAGCTTCGGGTTTTCTTTCTTTTCGCGTTTTTCTAAGAAAGTTATGTCGTTTTGAAATTGTTACGTTAGTTGCAGAAAATGGCTTAATCAATTCTCTCAATTCCCAATACCTAAAACCAATTTTTTCTCGATGCATTCCTGCCTCGTCTAGGGTTTTTCTTCCTTTTTTCCATCTGGCCTTCATCCAAAATAATAACAATATCAATATAATTTAAGTGAATAATAATTAGAAAACAACTTTTATCCGCTCACTGAACTGGCCGTTGGTTTTAGTTGCGCGATGAAATTCCTGAGAATCGGTCGTATTTTCGTTTTGTGAATGCGAGATCGTGTTTTAATTGGATGGATATGAAATTAGATTGCGTAAAGTCTGAAGAAGATCCAGCATTGACGTGATTTTATTTAGATTAATTGTGAAGAAGAGCTGAATTCTGCGGTCTCGAAAATGCATTTTAATAAGCTTGATGACTCGCCTATGTTTCGCAAACAGGTTGGTGTTCTGCTTTGCCCTCTCTCGTTTCTGTAGCTGCTAGTTATACATTTTTATTGTTAAATTTCGTTACGTTTGATTTTCTTCGATTATGATGCTTTTTTGCACGCATTACTTGGTGCACGTAGGTTGATAGTTTCCGATCTCTGTTTAATTACCGATAAAATTTAGCCCAAGGAATGGAATTTTGAATATTGATGACTAATTTGTAATTAGAGTGGCATCATTTGTGATATCGTGCAAGAAAAATGGAAAATTTAGTTGTCTTTTTTCATTCCCTTTCCACATTCTGTTCTTTTAGCTTATTTATTGAGTAGATTTGATATTGGGTATTGATTAGATTTTAGAGAATTTATGAGCTTGACTTGACCGCATACAAGTTTAGTATGTGGTTTTAAATTTTTGTAACCTGACAACAAGTTGCATTTTCTTATAATCAGGTTGGATATATTGGAATTTTAATTTTAATAATTTTTTTTTATAATTGGGAAGACAAGTAATCAGGTTTGATAAGTTTTATTTTTCCTTCAAGGTTGTAAACTTTTAATTACCCAAAGAGATACTACTCTGGTAAACTTGTTTTCCAGCTTCTTCATCAGAATTGACATGGTACATTGGGCAGAACTTAATGGAGCATCTGCTCTCTCTGATTAACTTGGTTGAAGTTACAGCCAAAATTTAGACGTCAATCATATTGTTTTCTATTTAAATGACTAGCCTTAGTTTCAGATTTAACTCCCAGCCTAATTTCATGTACTGGACGAGGTACTCACCAAATCTTCAAATGAGGGAGAGTGACCAAATTCTAAATTTTGTCTTTTGTTTTTTATCAAAACATAGTATTAATGATTAAGAATACAAAAGATTAGATATAGTTTATATGCTCATAATGTCATTTTTATTTCACCAGTCATTTGCAATAACTTTCAGTTAACAAACATTTTGAAGAATTCAGAATGTAACTAGATGAGGTGAGTAGATTGATAATCATTCAAGCACATAATGTATTGAAAGACATATCATGACATTGATGATAACATTTGTGAAATATTTAATATAAGTAACACATCGCATAGAATTTGAAATATTTGAAATGATGATGTGAATTACTATGAGTTGCTTCTTTTTGTTTGTTTATTTTTATTGCCTTCTAAAGAAGCCTCTTTAAAGAAAATTTATGAATCCTTCTCTGTTAGTTTCTACACCATTCTATTGTCTGCATGATAATGATATATTGGTTGCAAAGTCACTTGGGATGAAAATATGGATAAACAGCTTTGTAGTTTTATTGTTGCTTGAAAACTTTGTTGATTAAATCTTATATTCCGTTGATGATACTGAGAGAATAATAATTTTGGCCTTTTGTGCCTTCTGAAGCACCGAGCATGCTGGTATTTGCATATGTGAATATAGTGGACAGCTTTTAACGCATGAATGTTATGGAGATTGGCATTCTCTTTAACCATGTCTCTTGAGAGTTTTCATTCATGTTTCCTTTACTATGCATTCCTCTAGGGATATATTGATGAGTCAGTAATTCTTGTTGAACAGATACAAAGCTTGGAGGAAAATGCTGAAATATTAAGGGAGAGAAGTTTAAAGTTTTACAAAGGATGTCGAAAGTACACGTATGGTAGCTTTTATTAATGCATTTCTGATTTTTTTCCCTCTATAATCAATTTGCTATTTTTTTCCTTTAATGGAGATGTTAAGATAGTTTCTTTAAGAAAAAGTTAAATTTCATAAATTTTTTCTTATTTGCAGTGAAGGACTCGGGGAAGGATACGATGGTGACATTGCTTTTGCAAGTGCCCTTGAAACTTTTGGTGGAGGGCATAATGATCCTATCAGTGTTGCTTTTGGAGGTATGTTTCTGTTTAAATGTCATTTGAAGTTGTTTTATCAGCAGACATTAATTGGAATACCTTCTCCCTGTCAATAGATTGTCACTAATATTTTCCTTTTATTGACTATCATAATTCTTGAGGGGTATTGGCTCAATTTCCGGGTTACATAATGGTGCCCTGTTTAGGGTTTTGTATTTCTTTGTGACATTTTATGAGAATTAAATTTTATTATGTGATTGAAATTTACACGCTCTTCATTGGTTCCCTGAATGGAGTGTGCTGTGTCTATTGGTATGTTGACTGAACTTCTGTTTTCTTATTTAGGGCCTGTGATGACCAAGTTTACTATTGCACTTAGAGAAATTGGGACATACAAGGAAGTTCTTCGATCACAGGTAAACATTTTGTGATGTGCTTTCCGACAATGGATATTGCAAGCCTGTTTTCAAATGTTATTTGGTTTTTCTTCAATCAACCCAATGCTTTTCTTGTTTGACCTACTTAAATTTATTTTCCTCAGGTTGAGCACATGCTAAATGACAGATTGCTACAATTTGTCAATATTGATTTACATGAAGTCAAGGTACTGTAAATATCTGAGCTTTGTGTTATTTGTACTTTTTGGTGTATGCTCTGCAATCCATTTGGTGGATAGGTGTAAAATTAGGGAGCAATAACAGCATTAGCACATTCAGTGACCTTCTGATATAAATGATATTCCCGAGGGTGCATGCGTGTGGATGGCGTGTTTTCCTGATCTCATTAACTTTCATCACATAATTTCAAACACAATAGGTGCCCTGATCTCATAACTTTCATCATATAATTTCAAACAAAATAGGTGCGTGGAGCTGCATTTGTAAATAGCTAGTGATAATTTTCTTTGTTACCCATCTGGTATGGATCACTTAGTCTTCATATATGTTAACAAGTTGTAATTTGATGGTAGTCAATTCATGTGTTTGTCAATTTCAATTTTCCCATTTTCTGTGTTCTTCATTTTCTGTTTCTAAAAGATCTTGGCTCAGTACAGGAAGCGAGGAAGCGTTTTGACAAGGCTAGCTTTCTTTATGATCAGGTGTGCCGCTTGTGTTAATTTGTTAATTATTTACTATTGTTGTTGATGCTATTTTCTGGCAATTTAAAGCAACCTTCTTACTCTGACTAACTTGCTGAAATTAAAATCTGTTAAATTAGTATCATTCTTTCACTATTTTATGCTTGGCAAAGTAAAAAATGAGACTT
Source organism: Xylocarpus granatum (assembly GCA_019650275.1). Lineage (NCBI taxonomy): Eukaryota > Viridiplantae > Streptophyta > Magnoliopsida > Sapindales > Meliaceae > Xylocarpus > Xylocarpus granatum. The sequence goes on along the minus strand of BNST01000800.1, from coordinate 2,316 downwards.
AAATGATGATTTATTTCTTTTATTGAGGTTTGCTTAGATATTTTAGTTTTTGTATGTTGGTAAAGTTTGGAAGCATGCACCAGAATCACACATTAGTGCATGACACAGAAGTGGTTTTATTTTGTCCTTTCTTTGGTGAATGAGGGCAGGTTTCTGCATGGAGGGTTTTGATGCGAGTTTGCAAACCTGTTCTATGTTGTTAGGTTATTCTAAGTAAATAATTGGTCTTTGCTTAATGGCTTAACTAGGATGTTAATCACATGCTAGGAGAGAGTGAGTAAGCGTGTCTGAAACCTAGTGGCGATGTTGAGAAACCTGTCTGTCTATGTTACTTAAAACTGAATTTGTGTATGTTCTTTTTCCTCTGTTTTCTTCTTTTTCAATAGTCTGCCTATATTTTCAACATTGGTGAATAGATTAAGAATCATTTGAGTATTGATGCAGCAATAAATTCTCAATCTACTTACGTTGTTAATAATTTGACCAGGGTTTTGGATGACCCTACTTTGACATAAAATCGTGATAGTTAATACTGTTGGATGGACAAGATTGTTGAATGAGATTTAAGCAACATTGTTGAATTGAAATCACGTGAAACTAGTTTGAGATTTATGTTTACCTATTTTTGTTTATGCCACAGGCTCGTGAGAAGTTTTTATCCCTGAGAAAAGGCACAAAGACTGATGTAGCCTCTGTTTTAGAGGAGGTATTGTTTGATATGAATACTGTGATCAGGCATTTGCCCATTATCATCAATTTATTTATGTAATGTAGAAAATTGTCAGTATAATAATTCCAATATCAATTGGATATTTTTAGGAGCTTCATAGTGCAAGGTCTGCATTTGAGCAAGCTCGCTTTAGTCTAGTAAGTGAATTTCTGGCAGTTGATGTCCAAAATTTCTGGATGTCCACTTGATGATTTCCATTAGATTTCAGTTCTGTCACTGTTATTATAATTGCCATTGTAAGGTTTTCACTATCTTGTCAGGTAACTGCTCTTTCTAATGTTGAAGCAAAAAAGAGGTTTGAGTTTTTAGAAGCTGTCAGTGGGACAATGGACGCACATCTTCGTTATTTCAAACAAGTATGCCACATGTTGGGACTTCTCTATTTCTTCTACATATTTTGTCATAAGTGCTTATCTGAATCTTTTCGCGCGTGAATAGGGTTATGAGTTGCTGCATCAGATGGAACCATACATTAATCAGGTTTTCTAATATATTCTTGCTTAGACTGAAAGTGTGTATCTGTGTTATTTATTTTTGGTATTACTTGGCTAGTTTTCTCCTTCAAAGGAGGAATAGAAAGAGAGAACTTTCTTTTCCCCTTCCAACTGTTTGGTCAACAGAAGCACAGTATTTATTTGACTATGTTGAGTTGAGGGGTTAAATTTTGCATTCCTGAGCTGGATTTATAATTTAGATGGTAGAAGTACTAGCTCTGTAGAAATTTGGCTCTGGAAAGAGTGGAATACAAAAAAGTTTGTGGCCAAAAAGTTAATGGGGAGAGGGCTTTATTTAGCTGACTTGAGGACCTGGGGATTCTTATGTTTCTGATATTGATATTAACTGTGTACTGAGGGATTCTGAAAATACCAGGACTGCCACTCTTTTCTAGGTCTTGACATATGCGCAACAATCAAGGGAAAGGTCCAATTATGAGCAAGCTGCTCTTAATGAAAGAATGCAAGAGTACAAAAGGCAGATTGACCGAGAGAGTAGGTGGTCTTCTAATGGTTCCAATGGATCTCCAAATGGAGATGGCATACAAGCCATTGGTAGAAGTTCACATAAAATGATTGAGGCTGTCATGCAGTCTGCTTCAAAGGGAAAGGTTATAAAGAAGATTTTTAAGTTATCAATGGATTTTACTTATGACCTTCATTTCTTTATCTTAAATGTTTCTTGTCTTCTTCGTTATCTACTACCTCTAAGACTGTAAGCAACTTTTCAGGTTCAAACCATCCGACAAGGTTATCTCTCAAAACGTTCCTCGAACTTGAGGGGAGACTGGAAAAGGAGATTTTTTGTTCTTGATAGTCGAGGGATGCTGTATTACTACCGCAAGCAGGGTGGCAAGTCATCTGTAAGTAGTTTATTTGGAATATTAGTTACTGTCTGGTGCAGCAAATTCTGTAACTGATCTGGAAAATTGATTAGGGTGCAGAGAGTTTGAAATTTATTGAGTCCTTAAAAAGTTTTATCTTTTGGTGTTGCGTTTTGCCTTCTACCTTATAGGGGTCAAGCAGTCAGCTTTCCAGCCAGAGAAATTCATTTTATCTTTTTTTATTTTTTTTCCTTCTTTTTCTTTCTCT